>JZKD02S2415739.1:0-28444 GCA_000966675.3 Picea glauca | reverse complement strand
ATTTTCACCTTTTATCGATGTCGAAAGGGATTGTTCGTTGATGATATCCTTGGTGGTGCTTGTCACGAAACAAAATTCTTGTCTGTCGAAGGTGACGAAGATCAGGAGTCGGCAACTTCGGTTCTCTCAAGTATTTTTTCTTTCACTCTTAATCCTGTCTGATGTCAAATTTCTTAAGCGCATCGGTGAAGAGTTTTGACTGTCAATTCTCTAAATTAGATGTTAGTCTTCTAAGTTATGGGTTTTCACATGCTCAAGCAAACCTTGAAAGACTTAAATGGAAAACAAAATGATAAGCCAAGGAAAAAATTTCCTACTGAGGTCAAATTATATAGTGTAAATGATCAAGTGGTACCCAAAAAGTAAAAACTTTACATAGGATTTTTAGGGTGTGTTGAGTGCTCAACAAATGGAGACTTACTAGGAGAAATCATAATCTTTTTTCTTCCTTCAGGGCTTGGCTAATACAAAATATGGTGGAGAACCTTACTAGATTTAAATTAGAGCTTTGTTTACCCTTGCGTTTGAAACTCCCCAGTTGATGCTTCCGGGTCTGCCTGTGGGGTTTTTAACCTTTATTCCTCCATTTCCCATAACCCTGACTCATGCCCTCTTGTACAAAGTCTAGTAAATTATTCACTGGCATGGAGCCTTTAGTTACCTTTACTCACTTTCTATAGTGTTTCTCTACTGCCAACGAGCATCCATAGCCCCAACGGAGTCACCCCAAAATCACAAAACTTGCTCCGCTACCAACAAGTGTCCATAGACCTGGCAGAGATATATGCATACCCTCTCTTATTGTTCACTCATTTGGTATAGTTAACTTTGATTTCAGCAGAATGCCCTGAGCGAGTGGGAGAGGATGACATCTATTTAATTTGCAAAGTGAGATGGTTTAAGGTGAATCCTTTGCTAGCTTTATCTTCGGGGTTCATGCAATCCTTTTCAGCTTTCCAACTTTCCCATAAGGTTTCATCAGACCACCAAGTAGAACTATTTGCATTTCTCGAGAGTTGTTGATCTACGCGGGTTAGATAGAGGACTCTTCAAAGCAACCATAGGTTCCTTGGTCCTTCCTTATGTTGTATGTGAGAAATGAGATAGGAATAGAGTTCTCTATGACGCATGATTTGAGGTCAACCATTGTCTTGCTAAACACAACCTTCAAAAGTGTGGAGATCAAACAGAAAAAAAAAAAATTAATAAAATAAAGTAATTCGTAGTCAATCTAGTTGAAACAACTCATGAAATATGCACACAAAACATAAAACTCATTTTTTAATTTATTTTTAATGGAAATATTGTTTTAGGGCTTGGTTGTTTACTGGGAGGGCGTCAGGTTTCCCCCTTAGATTCTATAACTGATAAGTACCTGCCCCAATATTCTCAGTCACCTGGAAAGGCCCGAGCCATAGATTCTGAAACTTAGAGTGTTTGCCTTTAGGCTCATTTGATCTATCCCATTTTAGGACCAAGTACCTACCTCAAAATTCTTCTCTTTAGCCTTATGCTTGTCAAAACATTTTTTAATGATCTGTTGGTGGCACATGAACTTTGATTTATCCTTTTCCCTTTCTTCCTCTAGCATGAACATAGTGTCAATTCTTTATTGTATGACTGATGAAGGTTGTCCTTCAGAATCTTGGGCTAGTTGAAGAGATGGGAGATAAATCCCATTCCGGAGAATGGCTTCCTGCGCGTACACCAGAAAGTATGGGGAATTTCCTATAGCTTCTTTGGGTGTGACTCTATCGGCCCATAGAGCATTATGGAGTAAATTATGCCAATTCCTTTGGTTGTCTGCAACCATATTCTTTAATATTATCACTAGGTTCTTATTGGTTGATTCTGCCACCCCGTTTCCCTATGGATAATAATTCACATAGTACTTAATTATGATTCCTTTTTTCAAAGTGAACTCTGTCAATAGTGTGGAAGAAAAATAAGTTTCATTATCAAAAACCAGGATAGAAGGGACCCCAAACTTTGTGATCAATTGTTTTTCTATGAATTGGATTACCACCTTCTTGTTTACATGGGTCAGAGGGATGGCCTATTCCCATTTCGTGAAATAATCTGTGGTAGTATGTATATAATTATGTTGTTTTGAAGAACTGGGTGTGATTTATCCTATGATATCTAACTCCCATTGCTCAAAATTCCTAGAGATAGTCACTAGTTGAAGTGGGACTGTCACTCTCTTCTCCCTCCCAACACTTATTTGACAAGTTTTGTAGTTTCTAGCATAAGTGTGAGCGTCTTTGAACAAGGTGGGCTAATAATAACCCACTCTCAGTATCTTATGAGTGGTGGTGTTTCCTGTGAAATGTCCATCGTCAGGGCCATCATGGAGCCCCTTCATAACGTTTTCTTCATCTTCACATTCGAAACATCTCAATAGTACCCTATCATAATTAACCTAGAAGAGTACCGAATTTATGAGGCAATATTGTGCAAATTTTAACCTGACAGCTCTCCTTTCCCTAGGGTTGAAATTTTCTGGACAAGTCCCATGGTGTAGGAAACAAGTTAGCTTCCTGTACCAAGACTCTTGTTCTGGGGAGATGTATGAAACTTTGCCACACCATAATTCCATTTCATTCTCCCACCCAGAATCTTCATTTACTTGGTCCTGGGCTTCAACCACGAGTTTTCATAACCATTTCCCTTTAACTAGTTTGGCAGGTTTTATGTCCAGATAAAATTCCTGAACTACCGCCATCCAGTTTCCTCTTCTTTCCCCCATATCATGTTGAGTAAATAAAGATCAGACTGTTGGGTGAGGCATGATTACTTTGGTGTGATTCTTGAGGATGTAAGATATGAAATGTTTTACAGCCTTATAAACTGCATAAGCCAATTTATCTATGGAAGGATAATTTACTTCGGCTCCTTGGAGGCTAGTGCTCATGAACGACATTGGGGCCTCATTGTTGTCATCATCCTTATGAGTCAATACCGCATCTAACGATTGGTCGGAGGTGAAAGTATAGAGGAAGAAATATCTATTGAAATCGGGACTTCGTAACATGGGGGCTTGAGATATAGTAGTTTTGATGTTGCTGAAAGAATCCTTCTGTTCATTGTCCCATTTAAATTTGACATCTTTACGAATCATCTTTTGTAAGGGTTTGATAGTTTCCATGAAATCAGTAGTGAATTTCCTCATGAAATTGATTTTTCTAAAAAAAGACTACATAGCTTTCTTGTTGTGGGGCAATGGGAGTTGAACTATGGCCTTAATCCTTTCTGGGTCTATGCGAATGCTTGCTTGATATATAATGTGGTCTAGCATCTTACCTTCCTCGACGCCGAAAACATTTTTCTTAGGATTTAAGGATATACCGTATCTCCTACACCTTTTGAAAATCTAAGTTAAGTGTTGGATGTTCTCTTCCCTATTCTTTGAATACACAGTTACGTCATCCAGATACACTACCACACACTTGTTGATTAGTCCCCAAAATGCTACGTCCATAGCCCTTTGGAAGGTCTCCCCTGTGTTGATTAACCCAAAAGGCATGTGTTTATAAGCGAAGTTTCCCCACTTGGTTCGGAAGGTAGTTTTCAAACAATCTTCCTCTGAAACCAGGACTTGGTTGTAGCCTGAGAAACCGTCCAGTAGAGAGAAGATCTCCGAACCAGAAACAGTCTGCAGGGCTTGCTCCATTGGTGGGACTAGGTAATTGTCCTTTTCTGAATCTTTGTTGAGGTTCCTAAAATTTACGCATAAGCAGATTTCTCTAGACTTTTTCCTCACAGGAACCAGATTTTCTACCCACATGAAATGCCTAACCTGGAAGATGATTTTGGCACCTAAAAGTTTCTTTAATTCCTGATACATGAGAGGTTCCAGGTATGGGTGATACTTTCAGAGCTTCTGTTGGAAGGGTTTCACTTCGGGTCTTAACGGGATAGTGTGTTAAATGATGCGGGTATCATAAGTTTTCAGATCTTGATAGGACCATGCAAAAACATTTTGATATTGTCTGAACAATTTAAGATAAGCCTCCCTTTCCTCCTGAGATATAGTCATGCCAATATTCACATTATAAAGGTTTTTTTGGGTTCCAAGATTTATAGTTTCATGTAGAGGACATGAGATACCGATATTTTCATTTTTAGGCCCCTTAATCCATTCCTTCAGGTCAAAAATATTCTCTAAGTTAGATATCCATTTCGGGATTGTGGGAGACTTCGATTTGTCAATAGGTTGACCTGTCTGAGGATCAATTCCTGTTGATTTTTCCTAGAATACTTCATCGTCAATAGCTAAGTCTTTGAAATTATCTTGGTTAGTCAGAAAGTCAATGATTTGTTCATCCCCTTCAAAGACTTTCCAATTATAAATATTGTTGGGCACCGATGGTTTGTAAAGTAGTTCTACAGTTAATCGGGAGGATTCATAATCTTCTAGAGGTGACAACATTGAAGCAACTGTGGCTAGGGAATCAACAAGAATGTTCTTTTCTCTGGGGATCATTGAAATATTGAAATCTTCAAAAAGCTCTATTAACCTATGCACTTCATGTTGATAATTTTTTAGGTGCATGGAATTGTAATGTATAGTATTCCTTAATTGTCTAACGATAATATCTAAGTCTCCGAAAACCATCAATTCTTTGATGTTTAAGTCTATGGCTTTCTTTAACCCTTGTACTAGATCTTCATACTCGACGGTTTTATTTGTGCATTCGAATTCTAGTCTACAGGACATGAAATGACATTTACCTTTTGGATCAATGAGGATGCACCCTACCCCTGATCCTTCCTATGATTTAGATCCATCAAAATATATGGTCTAGATCTATGAGCGAAAGTTAACCATCTATTCCTTCTTATTACTTTCTTTCCCTCCTATCTTTTGTCCAGTGATTTCTAGCATAGGTTCTTGACATAAGAGGGTTTCCTCTATCGGTATTGGTGATTTCTATTGAAAAACCATTTTGAAGTTTTGAGTGAGAGGGACATTATATGGAAAGAGGGGAGAAGTTCCCAAAATAGGAATTGCAGGAATAATTGCCTAGGATGGGGAAATCTGTGGATGAGGGTTCATTTGGGGTTTCTAGATCAGTGACCATATGTTTTAGGTATCTCTCCCTATCAATTTTGATCATATTCTTGTATCCCTTTAGTTGTAGCAAGAGGTGTTCCTAGTCTATACTAAAGTACCCGTTTAACTTCTTATACCAATCTTGACTTAGTAATAACCCATAGGCCGATGGGATGTCTACTACAATGATGTCAATCACTTTCACAAACTTAATATATGTCGCTATCCTGATCATTACATCTTTGATTTCCCCCATGACTTTGACCTGGGTTCTGTCTAGTTGTATTACATGTTTATCACTCTTGAGAGGAACAAAATTTAATTTTTTGCAAAAAGATAAGGGCATCACGTTGGAAAATGCTCCTGAATCTACTAAACAATTGTGGAGGTTCTTGTTGAAGACTTCAAATGTTAAGAGGAACGGTGGGACAAAAGGTTTTCCCTTCTTATCTTCTGAGCAGGTATTCACAGTTGGTTTATTTACTAGATCTGTGGAAGTTAGATTTCTTTGTTGTTCATTGTTTGTCATGGGGTTTTCTACTGATTTCAAAGCTTGTAGCAGGAAATGTTTTACTGAGGGATTATACATATGTCCATGACCAATATATTAGCCTTCAAATTCTTCATATCTTCAACTATGTTGTACTCCAGTTTGGGCGATTCTCGGGTATGGATGCTAATAGTGTTCTTACGGGGAGAAAAAGGTGATTTCGGGTGATCGAGAGTTGACCTTTCCATTGACTTTTGAGTGGTAGTAGGATCCTTTGAGACAAGAGGACATTTACTTATATTTTCACAATTGATACCTCTGCAAGTGGTTCTTGAACCTAAAATAGGTTGTCGGAAGGCATAATCAGGTCAGGATCCCATATCAGCATGGTTGTATCTTCTTGTGGGTGAATCCCTTCCTGGTCAGCAACATTCATAACCGAATTTCTTGGTTGTTTGGTTAGGGAAACCTCATCTAAAAACAGGTTGGCCATCAAATTCATGGCATGCACCCATTGAGGGTAGTCTCTTTCAGAGTGGTTTTCTTGGTGATAAGTACAGAAAGAATTAGATGTGACATTCCCTAGATCGATTTTCAAGTTACCCGGGGGAGGTTCAATTGGTTTGAACAGTGGGTTCCTTTTAAAGAAAGGCTTATAGGGCCTTTGGCCTTGGTTTCCTTCCCCTATGTTTCTCTTCATGTCTATGATCTCATTTGATAATTTCTTAACCATGCATTGTAGATATTATATGTCTCTATTACCCTTGTCCGGAGTCTGTTCTGCTTGTTTCCCTAGAGGTCTAGTCAGAAGGAGTCCTCTCCTAGGAGGAGGTGGAAATTATTTTTTAAATAAAGAGACTTGGCCTTCTTTACACCCTTTCATCTGGAATTCTATCATTTTAGCTTGCTCAAAATTATAAGCTAAGTTTCGTTTGGAAGCCCTCTTCACAAACATGGAAATAGAAGTTGGGAGCACATTAGCATATACTTTGATTTGCAACTCCCGAGTTGGTTTGGCTTTAGGATGGAATTTGTTTAAGATTGTTGTGAATCTTTGATTGAAATATTTAACCTTCTCTTTTGAACTCATGGTGGCTGCGAACATTTCAACCATCAAAGATCTTGTAGTGGTTTCTTCAGAAAATTTATCTAAAAATCATTTTTGAAACTTTGTCCAAATAGTTATGGATCCTACAGGTAGGTTAAAATACCATGTGGAGGCTGCGTTATAAAAAGTGTAGGGGAACAACCTACAAACTACGTCTTCATGTTGGACGTTCAAAAGTCTGATTGCTAGTATAAATTTCTTGATATGATCTTCAGGCAATCCTAAGGTTTCTGGGTCGAACTTAGGAAGTAACTTCTCTAGATGTTGGGGAAGGTTATGGACTAGTCCTGGGAGGGCCAAGGCATCTCTGGCCAACCAGGGTTTATTTTTTAGTGGTGGGTTTCCACTTTCTTCATTATGTTCATTGTTTCCTTCCATATCTTCAGATTCTAAGTTAAGCTCCTCCTCTTCTGAAAAATCATCTGGTTCAAAGATGTCACCGATTGGAGTTTCGGGTATCAGATCAAGAGGATATTGGATTTCGGTGATTGAGAAATCTATTAAGTATTCTACCATGTGCACAAAAACCTCATCGGGAGTATTAAACATTGGTATTCTTTGTTGTTTTCTTCGAGGAAGTATCGGAGCTAAGGACAACGCACCGATCTGTTGGGAGTAAGCTCTCGTGATTCTTCTGAATTGATTTAATTCCTCATGAGGAAGAGCATAAGGTATATCAGGGAACAATTGTTATTCCTCGGGATGGGGTGAGTTACTCATTTCCGGAGTACTCAGTGTGTGTGGGTTGTCTTTGGAATGACTAGACATGCATGTGGGTTGTTTTGAATCTATTGGTTGTCTGAAATATTATATGAAATAGGTATTCAACCATTCATTCTTGAGGCCCTCCTTCTAGCACCAATTCTATTGATGGGTCCTAGATCCATTTAGTTCAACATAAGTAACCAAACCCACCATTGAGGCCCAATTAGACTCTGTAGTGTTTAATGGTGGAATGGTTCTCCAGATCTTGCGATCCAACCAATTAATCAATGGGCTTTACATTTTCTTGCGAAGGTGTTTCCTTTAGTTTGGACTTTCTCTTTTTGTATGTTCTCTTAGGTGGGACATATATAAGATTGTAAGTCGGTATAAACCAACTTGGAAAAAAAATGGGAAAAGGCTCTAAAATACTGGAGAAGAGACCGAGCTTGGGATAACCCGCTACTCAAGCATGCAGACGACAATTCTATAACACATTCCTAGTACTAATACGTTAACCGTGTGAGCATCCAATTACTGTATAAGATACTAATTATCATAAAGAAAACACATATGTGATAAGATAATGGCAAGAAAAATAATTCACCTACACTAATCATCCATCACGTGATAACACAACGATTCATCTTCATCATAAATAAAAGAACAACAAAACCTTGCACCAGATAACCTGACAATAGATTTAATTGCTCTTACTCATTACATCATCCNTGGAACTATCTCCATAAATATACTATGGCTTGCGTAGTGTCCTAATAATACTTAGCCAGATGGCACAAATGTTCCAGTTCTTTCAGGGTGGCGGCCAATTCCTTTTCATCCTTTTTTTCTATGTATAGGGTGGCATCCGATATCACTCTCCCTACGTCGATAAGTTCAGATGTTCTGGGATTTTTTGTGCTTAAAAAATCTTCCTCTGTAGTGATAAGGATGGATCGATCCAATGTAATCCTCCTTTTTTTGGTGGTCCATTGGACAATAGCCTTCCTCTTTCGATCATAGGCGATCACATATATGTCTTCTACCTCATCCACAGGTTTGGGAATCTGTTGATCACCCCATGTGAGTGTGTTTCCTAGACTTTCGATGGTGTATATTTGTTCAAGATCGGGTTCTTGAAATTCCTCGTTGTGCTCCAAAGACCCGACCTCTTCCTGTCACTTGTTGGGGAAATAAGTATCGAGCAAAATGGAGGCATCATAAGTAGACTCAATACTTACTTGTTCATCGTTCGTTGAAACACCAATTTCCTTTCACAGGGATCCTTCCTTTGGCTCGTTTGGTTTTGACTTATCCTCTGGATTGTCTTCTCAGGTCTCCAGTGCATCGAGCCTTTCTGTGTCGAGGCTAGTCTCAGCTTATTTTTCTTTCTATGGGACCTCCTGGGTTTGGACTTCAAGAATAGGAGAAGAAGTCTTCTCATGTCCCTTTTCTTCTTGGACACACACAAGGGTCCCAAGATATACCTCCAGGCTCTCTGAGATTGTAGTAATTATGGACCTCTACTAGAAGGAAAAACTCGACACACTCGCCGTTGTGATCATTAATTAGACATATTTGAGTGTCCGTGTGGTCAATAATCCATTTTAGGAGTTCAATGTAGGGGAAAACTGGAGTTCTTCTTACTACCATGTGCATGTATGCCCTTCGGACATTCGAGAGGACTTCGTAGTTGAGATTCCTTGTATCGGGGTCGTTGTGCGGGGTATATTTGGGGAATTCCTCCTGCTTGATTTTCTTGAAAATTTCTTCCCAATGCGAGAATATTATCTTAGACCCAATGTTTTCCTTTGTGTATCCAAAGGCCGAAGGCTGAGTGAAAACTTTCTTGGTGGATGTCTTGATGACGGGCACTAGTTTTGGAGCAAAGTCCAGTTGTTTTGTGACCGCTGGGGAAGAGCCTTCTCCTACCTCTAGTTCCTTTAGCTTTGGCGCTCTCGGATATTTCCTGGTGGTAGGTTTCTTCAGAGACATTGTCCCTGTAACCAAAAACGATCCTTTAGGCACATGTACAGAGTAACATTGGATGAAAACGTATGAAATGAAGCATAAAATATCCATAGACCGATACATACCTGTAACGCTTGCTATAACTGTTGTTTAATACTCACCGGACCTTGGAAGCTTTCCCTGGATTGCTTGTCTTGCTCCTCTATATGTTCTGAACCTCTTTGCGCACAAAACAATCTCGTTTAAAAAATACTCATGAGTATTTAATGGGAGAGATCCTACCAGTCGGATCAACCAATTAATTTGAGTGATGAGTGAGATTAAAAAAAACCTACCACCAAATCTCTGCAAATAAATTCTACGTGGGTTGATGGTGGGGACATGGAGGGTGATGCGTGGTATTGATACGTTCAAACGGTCCTTTTGATTTGCGAAGAGATTAGCAACTAATGCGGGATTTTTGGAATTAATTAGTTCTTTAAATGCTTTGGATCCGTTGCTTTCTTAGTGGGTAGATCGAGAATCAACTATATCCTTGTGTATGTTCCCATTGGTATCCTCCTAAGAAACCTTCGACGCTGACTGATTTCGTCGTATGGTGCTGACGTGGCAAAACCGGTTCGAGGTGCGACGTGGATCTTGAGAGATAGTAACGACTCAGGGGGAAACTATATCGTATGTCTAATCACTCAAGAAATGACAGATGGCAGATGAGGATATGCATTTTGATCGTGCATATCAGTCGGAGTCGACCTTTTTTTGACAGTAGGTGGGTGTTTAGGATAAACTTGGGATTGTCGAGGCCGACAAGTATCGAGTTTGGCGATCAGGGATTGATTTATCATGTCCTCTACGGGCTATCCTTCTAAAACTCACTGATGTCGAAAGTTATCGAGGATTGACCTTCAGAGGTATTTCCATCACTTAGTTCCCTTGTGGGTTATCATCCTTGAAATCTCTCAATACCAAAAACATTTCAGAATTCGGCGATCGACAACATTATTTCATTCTTTGTTCGACACTTGCTCTTTTCACCTTTTACTGACGCTGAAAGGGATCGGTCATCAGTGATATCCTTGGTGGTTCTTTTCGCAAAATAAAACTCATGTCTTCTGACGCTGACAAAGATCAGGACTCGGCAACTTCGGTTCTCTCAAGTATTTTTTCTTTCACGCTTAATCCTGTCCGATGTCGAATTTCTTAAGAACATCGGGGAAGGGTTTTGACTGTAAATTCTCTAAATTAGACGTTAGTCTTCTAAGTTATGGTTTTTCTCATTCTCAATCAAACCTTGAAAGACTTAAATGGAAAACAAAATGATAAGCCAAGGCAACATTTTCACACTGAGGTTGAATTAGACAGTGTAAACGATCAAGTGGTACCCAAAAAGTAAAAATTTTACATAGGATTTTTAGGGTGTGTTGAGTGCTCAACGCAACCAAGATAGGGGTATGTTCTAAAATATAATCATAAATAGAAATTTAGGATAAAAGACAAAAATTCCACCATTTGATACCATGTTCCTGAGCCATCACCCATCATAACTACACTAGAATTAAGCCAAAATAATAACACTATGAAAGTTGTACCAAGAGCTCATAATCATAGTTTCAATCGTGCACATCATTTACATCATATCATTATGTCACATTAGTATTTCCAAGTTTTGATTAGCTCTCTTCTCTCCTGGTTGTGGTTGAGTTCAACATTTCATTATATATATATATATATATATATATATATATATATATATATAAGCCTTCTTCCCCTCTTTAATATGTGACATCCTTGAAGAAACATTTCCATTTCTTAACATTATTTTTCATAGAGAAATTATCGTTCATTGTTGCATGGATATGTATTCTTTTGACACATGCAACCTTAAATCAAATAAAAACCAAAGTGTTGCAACAACATGTATCAAAAACTCACTACAAAGGGGAATCTCTCTTTTGTGCATATCTCTTTTGGTTGAGCTATAGAGAGGGAAAGGCTAAGGATTATCTAGCATAGTATTCAATTGAGGGCTTGGGGGTGACCTACTACTAAATATTAAAGTAGCACACTTATGTATATATATCTTTCCTTCAGTAGAATGGGCTATGACATAATGTATCAGAGCTGGTTCTAACCCTTTATTCCTATGAGCCTTCCCAATGAGGTTACATCTTCACAGGTAGCTTCAATGATAAATCTATATTCCCATTTATTTATGACCTCGAAAAAAATATATGTGTATTAGGGTTATAATTTATTTTCTGGAATAGATCTACAAATATATGTGGTGATACAATTTCAAGAGATGTAGATCTTATCATCGCTTGAAAGAGATATGCCCCTTTTCTCTTTCCTTACCTCCTTATATAGAATCCTAGAACTCAATCCTTAGGATCCACTTGAATTATATATTATATTTTTAGGATTTTTCATAGATTGTCGTTATTTATTTTACCATTACCCTGATTATTTACTTTTAAGTACTTTTTATACTTTATTTTTATTATTTACTGTATTTATTCATTTAATAATACCAATATGGGGATGATCCCCTTAGGATAATTATTATTGTTATTATTTAATAATAATACCAGGATGATTCTTTTTAGGATAATGATTATACTTCATTATTATTATTATTATTATTTAACTGAATACTAACCCTAATAATAATTTGGGGCATGACATTCCCAAAATCTCCCTTTCCCCATTTCACTTGAGTTGGGGAGAGGTTGATTCGTGGAATCACCATCTCCCCCATTTCAATTGAAAATTTAAGTGAAATGGAGGAGGGTGACTGCAGGAATCACCCTCTCCCCATTTTACTTGAATTTTCAAGTGAATGGGGGAGAGGGCGATTCCAAGAAAATTGCTCCACCCCACCTCTAGCCGACCCTTATCATAATAACCTTATAATTTTAAATTTTAAAGCAATGTATTAAAGTGCTAATTTAAAAAATAATTGTAAAAAACTTATAAATTAAATAGTCTTGTAATTTAAACGACTAAAAAATACTTATAAGTTACCACAATAATCTTATATATTACTAGAAGTATCTCATTTAAGAGGACAAATGTACGACACACTACATTATTTAATTATTTATTAGTAAGTATATTATATTTTTAATACATAAACAATATACTTAATTTTTTTAACCATGGGAATCGATAGTTGGTAGGCTTGATCTCGAGTGACAAATGCACTACACACTACATTATTTAATTAATTACTACATTATTTAATTAATTATTAGTAAGTATATTATTATGTTTATATGTAAAACACATGAAAATTTGTAAAACATTACATTATTTATTAGTAAGTATATTATAATTTTTATACATAAATAATATAATTATTATTTTTAACCATGAGAATTTGTAACTAGTAGGTTTGATCTCGACTAGGCTTGAGATCAAGCCTATGTTATGCCACTATAACCCAAGAGTATATCCAATAGCCTGCAAGCTAGATATACCAATAAATTGTGACTTAACAAGGGTCGAGGCGTCATGAATCCCACCGGAGTGGACCTCTATCTAAGGGGTCATCTACCCTTCTAGCCTTATCACAGTGGGAAAACATGTCCACTTTGATGGAATTGAACCTGGGTGGGGAGGATAACAAACATGCTACCTATTATGGAAAACTAAGTGTTATGGCTATGGGTCAGGGCCACAACATATCGATACCCTAAAAGACCACTCACATACTCAAATTAGATAGTTAATTAAAAATAACTACTCTATAGTAACTAAATTTCAAAGGAGAGCAAAGAGAACAAACCTGGAATCCAATATTTGAAGTAGATCCCGCTCAATAATTTTTTCTACAGAACTCTTGCATAACGATCCTATGAAAACTCCTGTAAAAAAAGAGACAAACAACTGCAAATAGGTAGTTATCTACTAACTAACTAGACATAATCATTTCAATTTGCATAATAGACTCAAAACAAGATATAGATAATCTCATTAAAAGTATGAATAAAAAAATAGAACTGGACGAGAACAAGATATATTTTATTATTAACAACATAGAAGTTGGTTACAACCTGTAACCGTTGCTGGACGATCCCGAAACTGGGCTCCAAGTTCCTCCACCCAAGGCTAGAGGTGATAATCAAAATCTCCAAATCTTTGTGTTCCAATAGGTCCAAGGAAGGAAAAGGATTTCTTCCTGACAAGATAGTGAGAACACAAATTCTAAAAAACAAGGGTTTTCATAGGGGAAGGACAATCTCATATTGCAAAGGGGAAAATGGACTTGCATGGCTGTAAGGAAAATTCCAACATAAGGATGCATTTATTTGTTTTGTTTTTCCTCCACCCCAAGGCTCTAATTTATACCCCCTTTTGACAGTTGGAGTAGTTATGAATGGGCTACAAGAGGTCAGGAACCTAGGTAACCTATAAACTCCGCCAAAAATATCAGGATTTATTATTTTTTTGAGCCAAATTAACATGTATGCAGGTTTCTAACTATGAAGGGATGTATGTACGCGAGTTTCTTTAATGAGAGTTTTGTACATCAAGAAAAATCATGGGGTTTTTAAAGTATTTTTTGGGAGGAAAAGGAAGATTTCGGTCCTGCAAGCAGGGAAAGGGATGTAATTGAGGCCAATGAGTCATCATAAGCATATGTGGTGTCAAATGATGCTAAAATAGATTTCCCCTAATGTGTGATGTTAGAAGAGCAACTGATGCCTGAAATACATTATGAAGTAGTCATGAGAATGTGGAGGGGCCATTGGGTAGGAGTAGTTGAATACCAATCCAGGAACAATACCTACAACAAAAACAAGTAATATACTCTCTTCTCAATTTGGTAATTCCCATGCTTGAGTGTGATGTAAGCATGGTCGCCAAATCAAGTACATTATGGATCCATGAGTGATAAAAACATAACTGATGTCCATGGCGACGAAAAATGTACATAGTGGATCCATGTAATATATAGAAACAACAATCATGACCACGAGAAAAATACATAGTGGATCCATGCAAAATGTATATCATAGCCACAAATGTTTAAAAAGTGGAGCTATGTTTCAGAATCAAATAGAGGATATATGGAACCAATGGAGTGAACAAATTGATCCTCTGCAAGTACCAATGTCGAAGAAGGTGGTATAATCAATATAATTTGAGTAGGAGCAAAAAACATGTAATGCTCATACTTCATCTGAGGTATTTAAAATAACTTATCGTGGTACGAATCGACACTATGTGAATAGATGTGTTGAATTCGAACACAGTGAGAAATCGTTTGATTATTGATCATTGATGTATATCGCTAAAAATGCAAGACAAACCATCTATAATGATAATGCGTGTCAAGGTACCTAGTAAAATATAACAAGCGTGAATAAAGGATTTGATGTCGAACACCAAATAGAATATATCGATTAAGGGACATGGATGTATTCCCATTTTCAATAGTGAGGGAACCTACCACTAATGAATGCAATCCCCAAGGTACTAAAAATGAATCTAGACCCCTGTCCTAGAGCAAGATGTGTTGAAGTCGATAAAAAGAGATCTGTTGGAAGGAAGGAATTAAGGAATTCTCCATCATCCAGCATGAGGAGTATAAAAAGGTCAAATATTTGGAAGGAATTGGATGAAATATTGAAAGTACCAAACCGAGGTACGACTCCAGCATGTACCAGATGGAATAACACATGACAAAGACTCTCTAAATAGTAGCCAATGATGAAGACTACTGACAAATATGAAGAATCCACTAATGGGGTCAAATAGAAACCAAGGTACCACACAAATACCTATGTGTGATAATGGTTATTGACGTTGAAAATAAAGGAAACCAATTAGTCAATGACCAATGATGGTTTGTCATCTGTTGAGTGCAAGGTCACCTATTAATGATGTAAATAGGACCACGATGTAACTATAGGTCATACTCTCATAGAAATGTGTCATAGTTGATAAGATTATACATGCCATCAAGAAGTCAATGGGGACCTTCTATACTAGCACGAGTGATATGCAAAGATACTTGTGAAACTGAGAAGTACTTGACTGACACGGGAAGGAAGAATTGAAAAGTCAATTTTTTTTCAAAATGACTGACACAGGCTGACTTCCCTTGAATAGAAACACGACACAAAATGTGACTTGGGAAATATTGATTATAAATTGGGATATGTTTGTGACACAGGAGGCATCGACAAACACTCCATATGACTAGAAGAATAATCATCCAGAGGAGATTATGCTAAAAAAATGAGAATAAAGTCCTCTTAAAGCCATACTAAACCCAAATAATGAGGTGAAGACTCATAGGATTGTGTTTTGTTCAAGGGAAACATAAGTAGCTGCCATACAAATAATGAGACTCATTCCCATCCTTCTTTTTTGTTTCTTGATTTTTTTGTCTTTTCAATATTATAAATCCTGAAAAAGAATAAAAGAATGCTATGGTATAGTGGAGGAAATGAGGGTTACGGGAAAGAAAAATAATTTCAAGCGCAAGGAACATACCTATGCTCAATGCAAGGAAAGCATGTGCAGGATACAAACACTTGGGGGGAATTTTCCTCGAGGGATACACGTGTCAAGTCGTAAAGGCTAGTAGTGCAAGGTTGGTAAATTTTCGAGAATTCATATACAATGGGATATATAACTACAAGTTGAAACCGATATTAAGCCCAAAAAACACAAGTGATCAATATGAAATGCAAATAAAACTCAACACAACAATTGTTTTGGAAACCCTACAGGTAACTCTCCAACAATAGATGAGAAGAAGATATGAAGCTTCAATGTAAAGTCATGGCGGGACTAGATAGGGATTTCGAGCCTATGGAAAAATTGCAGCATGGGTGCCAAAATTACTAGTGAGGAGATAACTAGGACAACCATGAAGAGGTAAGCTCTACCATCCATAAACGACACCTTTCTAGAGATTTTAGGTATAATGTCGCAACAAATGGGTTGAACCTATGGAAAATATGTGATTGATACATATAAATACATAATGTAGGAAGAATGAAACCCACCCTATATGCCAGCAAGGAGCACGATACCTGCCAAAGAAGTCGAAAAATGCCACTAGATATAAAAATATCCATGGAAAAAGATATCTCTCAAAGAAAAATGCATAAGAAAACATCTTGTGGGAACTTTCCTTAGTCTAAATGGTGGAAAACTATTTTTTTCCAAAGGAAAAGAGCTTAACTTTTATTAAGAGAAATACAAATTAAATTATGAATAATGCATACAAAGAGCATGCATTTAGTATAAAATAGCTTTCAACCCCAAGAGGAAGAAAATCACAGCAAAAATGGCCCTCAAAAAGTGGCCCCAGTACATATGAAGTATACAAAGAAAATAGCCACCAATCTCATCCAATAAAATGACAGAAAGCAGACCAGAAGAGAACATAGACGGACTAGGTCATAGCGGGAAAAAAACCCCTCAAAATATGGATCCAGAGGGACAACAAGAGAACTTGCAATCACGGAGGAGGAAAACATAAGCCGCATTCCTTAAAAGTACCTCAAAGTGTTGACTCCGCTAGAAAAAAATTATCATTGCACGCCCGTAAAATAAGGACCTCAAAGATCTAATACAAACCCCGACAAAAGGAAACAGAAACCCCAACATACACTCCACACCACAGACTAGAAGGGGACGCAAGGATCCCCGACCACCAAGACCACCGAGAGAACCATGAAATTGCATCAAGCCCTGAACGTACCGACATGGATGGATTGGTGAGTTCCAACCCCTCATAAAACTTTCGAAAACCTCAGTGCACACTAAAAGATGAAGAAAAAATAGTGTAGAATCCCATAGAAAATTGATTAGGCTCAAAAAAATAGATCTGAGGTAACAACCAAAGAAAAAAAGAAACAGACGATGCAACCAACAACTTGGAAAAAAAATATTCACTTGGACGTGAAACCACCAATCATCTCACTAAGCATGCAATTGAAAAAACCCATCTGATCCAAGGAAAAGACAAACAAAAAACCCAACGAGAGGAGGAAAAAGAGATAGTCTCATGCGACGAGACCCAACAACTCCATCGCGAAGGCACCGTATCTGAACTAAACCACACCACCACGATGGGCCATAATAGACAGGTCACGGTAAAAATGCAGGCACATCAAGAAAGAGAAAAATGGTCAGGACTCTGCGGATAGGTTTCCCCGGTCGTATAGCCCCCATCTCCTAAATGGTGGAAAAATGTTAAAAGGGGGTACAAAACTATATAAAAAGTGGGAAAATGTTAAAAGGGGGTAAAAAACTATATAAAAATTGGAAAAAATGAGTTAAAATAAGTTTAAAACACATTTTTTACCATATTATTTGACTTTCACCATTTGGAGAGCATTTCGAGCCCTTTTTACCTTTCAATCTTCCGAGGACCGATATGGGACGCACAAATATCAAAATTCGAAACCACTTGGACCAGGTAAGATACCACTTCCTCCTCTTCATTTTCATCCATAATTTTTTTAATTTTAGTGGTTTTTTGAGTGGTGAAAATATTTTTAAAAGTCGCACAGACATGTATGAAGATTTTTTTTACATGGGCCACGTACATACGCGCCTGTCATAACTGGTAGTCACATACATCTATGAAAAAACCAAAAATTAAAAATCTCACTCAAAAAAGATTGCAATGCTTACATGATGGTGATTGAATGGAGGGGAAGAGAGCATGGAGAAGTTGATACTGAGTTCATGGATGAACTAGAGGCTCAAGAATCCCTCCAATGATGTGGATTTTACAATTTCTGCCATTTAATAGGATTAGGGAACAACAAAGATTGCTTGAAACACATCATATATTACCAGGAGTCGGAAGTGGATGTTTTCATGATTAGGGGGGAATTTCTTAGGATTGAGACTGAGAATATATACTTCCTTATTTGGCTACCCCGATGAGGTGATATAGTTATCTTAAAAGGAAAAGAATCCATTGGTCTAACGATCAATGAATACATTTCTTTGTATTGCTCACCCAAGAAACTAGAGAAACATGGGAACCAACTCCCAATAAAGAATATTGATAGCCTCAACCTTAATATCACCGTGTTGATGATTTCCTGGATTACAGGATCAACATCGCTACATCAGGGTTCAAGAGCGATAATGTTCTATGCAAGAGAATGCTTGAGGCCAATATTATATTATTGGAGTACCTCACTGTTGATTTGCATGAAAGCCTAGTTAACATGATGCAAGAAATAAAAAATGAAAAATTTGGGTTTGGAAGCCTCTTGTGCAGTGTTTTCTTTGAGAGAGTACCCACAATGAGTCCAAAAGTGTACATCCATCTGCATTATATTAGAGATGGCACAATGGACCGGTGGACTAAGGTACTCCCGAGGAAGGGATGGGGACAACTAGGTGATCCCTGGGATGATTTTTTTTTGCTTGGTGGTCACGCCAAGGGGTTGCAATCGAGGATTATCCCTATGTAGGGATAGATTATCGCAATGATCCAAAGATGCTTATTCCTTCTAGAAGTTCCTATGGATATATCAGTATAATATTTTTTCTTTTAAAATTATTTGATTTTTATATTTTTATGATATTAAGAAGTAAATTTTTTTGGTGTGGATCAAGATAATAATGTGATTATTTGATCGTACAGATGTGGGACTAAGGCGATCTGATGTGTTTCCTCTGCATGCCCAACATGGTCATGATGGCCAACCATGTGGAGATGTCGATTGAGTATTGGATAATTTCTAGAGGAATCTAGAGAGATTGGTACACCAGTGCCAATGATACAAATTGAAGATTTATCAGAGCAGATGCAACGATATGTAGTTGGGGTACCATGGGCATGGTTGTGGCTCTTTTAGAATCTAGTCAATGATGTGTTGTGCTATGACATACATGTTGAGGGAAGGGTAGGACCATCAGGACCATGATGATGAAATCATGTATTTTTTGTATTATCTGTCTTTAGAAAAGGACAATCAAGGCTAAAATATTTTTTTGTAACATGATCCATTTTTTGTACTTCATGAACTCTAATAATGATATATCTACAAATGATATTTTTCCCTTTATGATAATGTGCATATGATTTTATTGTATAAATGTATGGTGTGTGCTTCTTATTTAATGTGAATGATATAAATTCCAATATAACATGTAGTTATCAAATGAATCACATAATGAATTGGAATTTCTTGGAACATAAACATAATTAATGTAGTCAAAATAATGCTCCAACAAATGTGCCTAAAATAAATGATGGCATAACATAGGGTCATGAATAGGATATTCACCATTTACCTGAGATGCTACCAAATAAGCATCCAAACAAAATTCTAAGGGATGAATTTCATGCATAATGGTGTCATGAAGCAGTTCGACAAAAACACTATATTCAACCACGTTATTAGTAGATGGGCCAAGACAAGCACCTCCAAAAGAAATCAATTGGCTTGTGGGAGAATAAATCACCCAAGCAACGGAAGTGAGTTTTTGAGTGTGATGGCTAGCACCATCAGTGAACCCTATGAACAATGAAGAATCCCATGACATTTTCCAACCAAGCAGAAGCACCATAAGCACCACTAACTCAAAAAGAGATCTATACTACCACTAAATACAACAATGTACAATAGTTACAAGAAGAACACCTATGTGTAGATGCTTTAGCGCAATACTTCTTAAGGTAGATCCCATTTCTTGGATTCGAAAGTGCATTCCCTTCAAAATATTCCAAATCGTAGGCTCCTTTATGCAAGGTACATTTCACGATGTATGGGCCATGTCATAGTGGATTGAACTTGCCTACCCCCAAGGAAGATTTGTCCTGATCAAATACCAACACAATTTCACCTTTAGAGAAGACCCTGGGGTGCATAGAATTGTCATACTAACTCTTAACTCACTTATTTTGTGCCTCATTTGTAGTGGCAGCATCATGATGTTGCTCGTTAAGATGCTCCAGATGGACAATGTGTGCTTCTAACTCAGAAGAGTCAAATAGAATCTCTATGCTGATATTAAGTGAAGGGATATCACATTCAATTAGTAAAACTTCCTCCAATCCATGAACACGTTGGAATGGATAAAAACCAATAGCAGTCTTAACCATAGCTCGGTATGTGCATAACGTTGGATAGAGCATGATGTGCTTGTTGGTATTACTCGCATTAATCATATGCTAGAGAATGGTTTTGAGAGATTTATTGACATCCTCAATTTGGCCATTCTCCTATGGGTAATATGGATACAAGTGCTCCTACTTAAAACCCTATTTCAATGTGAGTTCATACATCATTTTGTTCTGGAAGTGACTACCATGGTTAGTGACAATCTCTTTCGGAACACCGAACCGAGTAATAACCTAATTAAATATAAAGAACGTGACAGTCTCACCATCACTCGAAAAAGTAGGCATGGCCTCCACCCATTTTGTGAAGTAATCAATGACCACGATGATGTAACAATTCCTCTTAGCCGAAGGCGGGAGGCATGTCATAAAATCAATGCCCCACTTAGTAAAAGGACCAATGGTGATGACTAGAACAAGTGGATCAGGATGTGTGTGCATTTTCCAAGTGATAATTTGGCATTGATGACATTTTTTTACTACATCAACATAACCTTTGAAGATCGTGGGCCAAAAATATCTAACACACAAGATTGTTTGAGTTGTTTCCAACCCAGAGGGATGACCTCCACATGCTCCATTGTGAGAGTCATTCAAAATGAACTGCACTTCTTCGTGAGTGACACAACAACGTAAAATCAAGTCCACACCATGATGATACAAGATATCACCAATGATGAGATAGTTTTTCTCCTGATGGTGAATGCAATGTCGATCTTCTCTCGAATAAAGTCGAGGAAAATTCAGGGTCTAGATATACATAAGAATTTCTCCATGCCAAGGATTAGTAGAAGATATTGGGAACATGGATTTGTATTCGAATGAATCCTCAAATGGTTCTTCTTTATCTTCCCTAAGAAACTCTGACATTAATTCTACAAAAACAAGTGACTTTTTGGAATTTTCTAAAGCGAAGTCTAAGTCAAATTATTGTAAAATCACAATCCATTTGTTGCATGTCTCGTTGATGAAAAGACAAGTTAAAATATACTAGAAGGGATTAATGTCTTCAATAACAATGGTTTTATGGAAGAGGATACAATGTCAGAGTCTTTGGACAACTGTAATGTCCCCATTTTTGGGTTTACTTATGTTACAGATTGGGATGCATGTCAGAGTAGTTGTTGGCCCCCGGACAAGTTTCGAGGAAACATTGGTTAGAGTTGGCCTACTTTTGGAATTTGACAAATTGGTCAAGGAAGGAGCACCCAAACGCAGCTGATATTGTGGATCTCGCTTATTTTGTGGGCTATGTGGACCTAGTAAGGGGTTCTTAAGGGTTTTTGTAATGGGTTATGGGATGTTGTCCCGTGGGGTTTCCCCATGTTTGGCCATATTGTAAGGGTTTGTAAAAGTATAAATAAGAGAAGAATGTATGGTAGAAGAAGAATTTTTGGAGCTAAGTGCAAGTAGTTCAAGTGGCTTCGTGCAAGGGAATGTATGTGTGTTAAGGCTCCATGATTGATAAGAGTTGGCTCTGTGCCTTGACCTAGTTTTGGAAGGAGGATATGGTGCTCAATGCACAAATATCCTATCAGATGTGAAGATCGACTCTATGGCTTAGTGCACAGGAGTAACTAAATGTAAGCGATTGATGAATAATAAAGAGACAAAGCGATTGGTGGATGTAGCCCCACAATGGGGTGAACCACGTACATCTGGTGTCTTATGGTTTTATTTGTGCAATGTTATATATGTTATGTTTTTATTAGTGCTTAGATTAGATGTGTAATGGATATGTATGTGTTGCTTAAATGCATTGCTTATGTTAGAATGCTAGATCTGATTCAGATTGATAAGTGATAAATGGTTGAAGTACTTAATCTTTGTAGTTATTGTGCTAGATCTATCTTAGATATGTTATGGGATGTTCATAAGGTGAATAAACTAATGCATGTCACTTCCTAAGACTTAACAAAACACCCTATGAAGTGTTATTATCACAGATCTGTGTCCGAGCCTGGTTACAAACACCTGTGTCCTGTAACCCCCCCTGCTTCTACCTCAGGTGAGACTTCGCCTTCTTTGTAGGTGTTGCCGAAAGAGCCGGTAGTCGGAGTTTTGTTGGTGCATTGTTAAGTGTTAAACCCTAGGTTATAGTGAGATCAATAGGTATTCAGGAGTTTTATTGGGTCCAACTCACACTGTTCATCATATTTCATCATCAAGATGCATTCCACACAAGTTGCCTTTGGTTTCGTTGCATTCTGATGATTTTCGTAATTTTGAGTTATTATTGAGCATATTTTAATTAAATTCACTAAGGATATCATTTTGGGAATAATATGTGAAGAAACACCTTAGTGTAATAGCTCATTGGAATCAGGTGGAAAATATCTACAGGATAAGATGATGAAAAGTGACTTTCAGTGGCTTGAGAAGCCATAAGGGAAAATTTATCACTTTTTAGAGGATAAAAGGTTAATTAATTAATAAAGTGATTTTATGAAGAAATATTAAAAGTAGATTAAAATTCACTTGGAGAGAAAAGGTGAGCAAGGGTATAAAATAGAGATAGGGGCTTATATTATCTCATTATGTTGTTTGATATTTTGATGTATGGCTTCTTAGCTATAGAGCCTATGGTACTTGCGGATTTTGAGGGTTTTGACTGAATAAACACTAGACATCAACAAGGGAGTGAAATATTATCTTGTTCTTGATCCAATCTTGGCCAAGGAGGTGAAATATTCCTCCCTCACCATTCTACTTTAGTTTCTATTCAGTTTAGAGGCAGTTTGACGAAGCAGGGCACAATTTTAGTGGTTTCCAATAGGTTGGGAACATCATTGGAGGAAGGAGGGTTCGATTTGCTTAGAGGTGGCTAGATATTTAGTATATATCCTTCCAGGGGTGGTTGATACCATTCTAGTGCCTTTTTTCATCAGTTTGTGATGGAATTATTTAGCATATTCATTATATCTTCCAGAGGGGCATATTTCTCTTTAGGAGGGTGCACTGTTCTCAGGGGATCTAGTGACTTGGAGTGGGAGATCACTCCCAAAAAATAGGATATTATTCATAGGGGTTTTCTATCGCTTGATCTATATTTTGACAGTTGGTATCAGTGATTTGGAGGCCCAAGAAGAGGAGGATGAATTCTTATTTGCTTCAGCTAGGGAGGGCATACTTTGCATAGATAAGACATCACCAACAGCAAGGGAAAAGGTTATATGTTAGAGATATTTGGTATCTAGCTTGGGGAAGAGAAGAGGAAAAAAATGCCAAAGAAGTCAATAAATTATATACATCACCACATTTTATCATATTGAAAGGAGCACAAATTGAGCCTACAACTATTAGGATCAGGGAACTTTGCCACAATTGCAAATATCTTTGGGAGTTAGATCACATATGTAGGGGTAAAGGGAGAGTGCATTACATTCAAGTGCACTACGATAGTGATGAGGAGGATGAGTATGAGGATGCGTCCTTAGATGATTCATTAGAGTAGTCACATAAAGCCATTGAATCCTACGCATCTTATGGACAGTTAGATGGATAGGATGATAGCGCATGTGCTTCAGTTTTTGGATTGGACAGTGTTGAGGAATCAACACTTCACCATAGCGGTGATACTTGTGAGGATTCAACCATTGCATCACTTGGGCATGAGGGGGATCGGATATTGGGTGATCCACCTTTGGATGTTGATATGAGGTCATGCATGGGGGATAATGATCCTCCTATGGAGTTGAGCATGACACATTCCTTATCTTCCAAGTCATCTATGCTAGACACGACACATAAGGATATCAATGGCATTCTGGATGTGTTAGAGGAGCCTTGTGTAGTGATTGAACACAAGGGATATGTGGATCTACAGGCCTAGGAGGGGAGGTATGACTTGGATCCAGATGACTATATACATACCTATCAGTATGGGGAGAGTGAGTCACCTCTTTTGGGGAGTCCATTGATAGATCAGGTTGGGGAGACCGGCATATTGATGGGGCACTTACTTCCAAGACTAGTCTACAGTGACAAGGATGATTTCCTTGTTGGTCAGGATGACCATATCACATGTATGGACACCTATGTATGGGATTTGGGTGTAGATGATATTATTAGGGTGAGTGCACAAGAGGATACAACTGCACATCCAGGATAAATGGCGGTTCATATTGAGGCAACATTATCTGATGATGCATAATGGCATACAGGGGGATTCAGTAGCATGGAGAACAGTGGGAAGTATTATGCCTTATCTCTTGAGGAGTGTGTTGATGGGGATTCCACTTTTGACATTAGAAGTTGGAGTCATGAGGTACCACCTCATTATGATAGTGTTCAAGAGTCACAGCACTTGACAGGACAACTAAGAGCTAGAGAGGACATGATGATGGTAGCCATTAGATAGATTGATGATACAAAAGCATTGGTGGAAGAGTATCGTTAGAAGGCCTCGATGGCACATGATAGTTCAAATGGGGATATTTCCCTGGATGACTTCTAGAAACTCAGGGAGAGAGTGAATTTGATGAGGACCAACTACGAGAAGTTACTTATTGATAGAGATTACCTTTTGGAGGTTGGCAAGATGTATCATAGGGCGCTAAGGGAGAAGGATACTGAGGTGGACCGACTCACTCATGAGTTGGTAAGAACATGAGGATTCTTGGAAGGCACATAGAATACCCTTCAATAATCAGATTCCATATTAGAGGATCTCCTTGAGGAGACTAGTCAGGGATCCACTACATTTATCTTAGCAGAGATTCAGATATATCCTTCAGCTAGATTACTAGAGTATGTTGGTGGTTTGTTGGAGGATATCCAGTTCATCGAGGAGTGTGAGGAGTACCCATGATCACTGATGATTATGGATATATGTGATCTGGAGACACGAGAGGATGTTCTTGTGCTAGAGGGACCACCATTCATGAGGGGTTCTGAGACAGTTGGTCATACACATACACATGGGGATTCTAGATTTAGGGGAATTTATGAGGACACATCCATTTGGGTTCCGGGATTGGTTGAAATCCATGTAGAGGTTTACCCAGTACTACACCCATGATACATGATGATGTAGGAGGATACAAGAGCTTGCATGACTATATAGGGGCATACAATGATGAGAGGTAGTTCATAGGGGAATGTTGAGGTGTACAGTGGGATCTAGGGGGATGAATTGGAGTGCAATGAGGATACATACTTAGTGGAGCATGGATATTCCTCTCCCTTAAAGCATTACATGGATCTAGGAGATCACCTTCTCATTAGAAGTCGTCATATGAGTGATGATGGAGGTAGTGTGATTGACCATCAGTTTGTGGAGTTACCTACTGGTGTACCTAATGGTTTGATATTACTGAGGAGTATAGGAGATTATTCACCAAGGGTGTTTATGGATGGGTTTTTGTTCAATCCCTTGGGATTGACCAATGCATATGACACTCCCCAGTCCTACATATAGTTGCAGTTATATTTTTTATCCTTCCCTGATACTTTCATGATATACAACAACATAGGGGAATATAGGCAGTTTCATCAGACATAGAGATTTGTTAGGAAGGGATAGGGGATACTTCATTATATGCAACAGGATAGGGGAGGTTCTCCCGAGACAGGAAGATGAGGCCTTGGATGTGATGGATAACATTCTCATCCATAGGACAAAGGATATTCCATAGGTGGATACAGGTTCAAAGTCTCAGTGGGATGAGGACAGGGACTAGAGTAGGAAAGATACCTATAATGAGGACTATGAGGTCATTTGGTAGGATGTATGGTCACAACAGGTAGCGTTAGAGATCTTGAGGATTGTACATGTTGTACCAATGGTTGGAAAACTTGTGCATTTCAGGACTCATCAGTAGATCAAAGAGAGATTCTCCTGGGAGGATCTAGAGGATGATGTCATGAGGCACATGGGGGAATGCTTGGTATTTCAGCCTCATGAGTCAGGGCATGATTCCTTATCCACCCAAGTTTCAGGGTAGATTTGGGAGAGTATGCTAGAATCTCTCAAGCTTGGTGTACTAGAGATATATAGTAGGGATGACATCATAGGGGTATCACTAGAGTATGGGACACCACATGTAGCAGTGTGGGTTGACAGGGAGGTTGATTTTAGTGATCGTGGATAGGACAACATAGCTATCAGTACACTTCGGCTAGAGGTTTACAGTTCAGTGTGCATCGAGATACTTGGTATGTGTTGGATGTTTGGGCTGACATGGGTTCTGATATCAAAGGTTTCCAACAAAACCCTCAAACTATAAACCCTCCTGATAAACCAAAAGGAAACATTATGCAAAAAGTGCACAGTGCAGTCTCACCCGAGATAGCTTATGGGTGACTGCAGGGCTCATATGTTTGCAGTCAGGGAAGGGATTGGGAATGTGAATTGTGTATTTTTCTTATGCATCATATTTATTACTCATCCATCTAGATATATTATTCATTCAACAAGGAAACCATGCATGCATGTTGTAATAATCTAAGATAAACATCCATTCTTTAACTAATAAATAAAAAAAATAGTAAAATAACCATTCACACACATTAACATGGCATGGTTACCATGGTTCACCCCCCTTGGGGCTATGTCCACAAAGATTTTTCTCTTATTCTCTTTTATTCATCATTCTTCAAAGATAGCATTGTGTGCATTGCATTACAGTATCCATGATTACAACCAAAAACTATGACAAGTTCAATCTGTGAGGCAAACTAGACCACACGAGGCTCCATAGCCTGGGACCTAACCATAAAAAACACAACCTCCTTAACCCTTTCCTCCTACTCTCTATATCATTAACCAAACTCTACTAGACCTCCTAGGCATTTATTTATACTACTTTATTGGCTCATAGCCATTACAATTATATGAAAAACCCTAACCATAACATGGCTAGGTTTGTCTGCATGTGTGTTGCGCTTCTTTTCCTCGGTCTTTGGCATGCTTATTTTCCTCCATGTTCAGCATGATTCTTTTCCTCCATATATGGAATGCACTCCAAAATTGGATTTTCTCCCCAAAATAGGCATGTGCCAATAGTCCCTCAACACTAACATGTGGCTCATCACGAGCCACTCAGGCGATGTGCGCTCCCTGCACAACCTTCTCCAAATTGTGAACCTTTCTTGCTAGTTCCTCCCCTTTTGCTTTCTCCTACACAACTTTCTCTGTTAGCACCTCTACCATATGTGTTGTAATATGTTCGTTCAATAACATTGTGCTCTTTGTATGATCTTGTTCCATCCTTGTCTTTTCTACCTCCAGTTCTACAATTATTTATGTTGCTTGCTCCCGGAGTAGATCCAGTTGAGCCTGCCTTGACTATTTATTTGTCTTCACAGTCTTTAGTTCCATCTGCAGGTTCTCCATCTCCTGCGTGCCTTTCAAACTTTCAATGATCCTCATTTCCTTCTGTCTCTGCTTGAAATCCTGCATTGTAGCATTGTCTTTTTCTCCTAGTTGATCCAACTACTAGACCTTCTCATCTTACTCAAGACTAGTCCATATTTGTGCAGTCATGTCAAAGAGTTATGCGACTTCCTTGGATTCTCTTGCAATCATACTTGTTTGTAGTGTTTCCTATTGTTCTCTCTCAGCTATGACTTCTGGAGGGGTTGTAGGTGTAAGTTTTTCCTTTAGTTCCTATATCTATTTCATGTACCCCTTGATTGTCTGCACAATGATCTATATATGTTCTTCTGCGCTACTCTCTGTTGCTTGTGTGTTGTTTGAAATCATTTTGAAGACTTCCTGTAGTTTCTTTTCTAGGTTATCCGCACACTGCTTCTCTTCTTGCTTCTCCATATGGACTTAATCTATTTTCAGCTGTAGAATTTCCTTAACATCCTTGGCGAAATCCAATTTTGTCGCATTAGCCCTGGCCCGTGACTGTACCTCCTGTGTGACACTGGATTGCAATATGTACAGTGATTTCGTTGGTATTTTTTCTAAAACCAACTCCAATTGTTCCAAGTCTTTCAATGAGTTCTGCGTTATTTCCTCCTCTATCTGTAGCATGTTCTATGTAATGCTGAAAT
>JZKD02S2415738.1:390196-401198 GCA_000966675.3 Picea glauca | reverse complement strand
ATGTATTCTCTGAAACTCCTCCAATTTTCACTCCTTGAATCCTCCCCAAAAAGAGGTTATAGAAAGAATGGTAGACTTTATTCAATTCTGGTCTGTTCAGAATACCCAACTTGTATAGAATGCCCCACGCTCAATATTTAACATCTGATTCTGAAATTCCCACACAAGAAACTAAAGTCTGTACTCTTTCCAATGGACATGGCCCCACTTCATTTGGATTCTATATAAATAATGTATGACTATTTTACCCGAAACACCTATTTATTGACTAGCTTCAGGACTGGTCACAAACCCTATCTTCCACAGCGTGTATCTCCACAATTATAGCAAATCAAGAGCTTAATTTTTTACCAAAGGTACCTTGATATGTCTTCTCAATACCATAGCGATTTCACTGTCTGAATCGTTCTAGAAAAAACGTTATAGAAAAAATGGTAAGATGACCTAAAAATAACATACCTTAGAACACATCACCAAAAGATTTCATCCTCCCTTGAAATCCGGCCTTCTTTAAGTCTTATTTCCTCTGAAATTCAACTTGTATAAAATGAATGTATAATGATGTTTATTTATACCATTTATGTCACTTCATTTTAACATTCGGGCCGACCTGACACTTTCTTATTTTGTAATTCTTTTCTTTAATTATATTTAGGGCCTACATGTACTTCCTTCTTCAATTCACTTTGTCATCTTCAAAAATTTATTTCTCCTCAACCATGAGGATCCACGTGACGTGCCACATACCACCGGAAACAACATGATGTATACTATCCATTCATGGGTGTTGTATATGAATGTGCATTGTCCTTCATGTCCAAATACCTTTATCAATCTTGTGGTCCAAAACCCATGACTAGGGTTGCCATCAATGACAACAACCAATCTTCCAACAAGGGGATCACTTTCCTTGGTACCTAAATCTCAACATATTAGACTATTAATAGTGGATGCTTTGGCAAGTTATTAATATAATGTCACTTGGGATCAATTTGTCAAAATGAGTTATGAAGAGTTCTAGGCTTTGCAAAACCTCACAAGGACAACCTCTTTTTGATACTACAAAAACACCAAAAATGGAGAAACTAGTAAGGGATAGAAATCCATCAATTTTGATTTTATATTTTGTATGTAGCACAAAGGCATGAAACCCTTCAATTGGGGTGTATGGTGAGCCCCATTATTGCCTGATATTTCTCACCCTTTCATGCTTATTTTGTTTATGATCATTGCATAATAGCCCTCAATATACCTAGACATTTCAAAACTTCCACTTGATGGCCAATTTAAATAGTGTTTAACATTTTCTATTTGAATTAATTTCAAGGGAATGTGAGAAACACATGTTGTGTCCTAAACATTTGAGCTTATTTTACTGATTAAGATGTTTTGCACTAGTGTTGTTGGATACTTAGGGTTTGTACAGAGTCCAGTATATTAATCATTGGAATTCGACATCTTCCACTAAGGGAAATTTCAATCTTCATCATATGGCCACTTCACCTATGATAGCAAGAGAGGAATGTGATTTGGAAATCAAAAGAGATATTTCCAGCATCTTGTCACCCCAAACCATGTATGTGACAAAGTAGTTTGTCAAGGCTAAATAGACAACCACCAATCCATTTGATTTCAAAATTTCAACTTAGCTACATCATATGATACGTCTAGTTAGGGAGACAAGCTAATAATTCCCAACTTCAACTATGACTAAGGGGGAAGTCTAGTTAGATAAAAAACATGCTTGATTTTAGAAATTATATTTGTGGATTTTTCAGGCCTCTTCCCTTAAAGGATCCAATTAATTTCTACTATATATACGTCTTAGCATTGAAGAGATAACTTCCCAATTTTTCCATTACTCTTGATATTGTTAGTCTAGTTTGAACTTCCCTTCAATTGATATAGAGTATTCAAAGCTAAGAAATTTATGTACCTTATGCCTTTCTCACAAATAAATGGTTGGCTCTAGTTTTTATCTAAGAAGCTGTGATAAGGCTAATGGAACTTCCTTGGGTATGGCCCACTAAAGAGGAGGATAGTACGAACCCTCTTTTTTGTTTAGTTGTGTTTCCTTCCATTCCAAGTTATTTTGGTTCCTTACATTTTTTACTTAGTTTGGTTTGGTTTTATTTCATTCTTGTTTAGTTAAATTTTCTTATACTCTTGCTATTATAATTTCTAAGTTCTTCACTTTCAATGTGTATAGATGTTACTTCTCTATCCAACTTCAATTACTGAATGCACAAATAGTAACTAATTTTTAAATGTGTATTAAAGTTGTTGAGCTATCCAACTTCAAGTAGTGAATGTATAGATAGTAATTGAATTTGTTTCTTTCCTTAATTCCTCATGTGGATTAATTTCATGATATAAACCACTTTCTAACTTCAAGCAATTGCAGGAATAGATGGAAAGGAGAATATATTTTCTAAGACATAATTGAATAAATTATGTTAATTTGTTTCATGGAAGGTTAGATACTTCAATTTTGGATCACAGGTTAAGAATTTAGAGCTATTTGGCATCTTAAACCCTCAATGAATTAATCTTTGTGATTTGCAAATATAATTCACAACACATCTAAAGTTTGGATGTTCCCTAGTTAATAGTTAAAAGTGAGTTATGGAGTTCAATATTGCATTTGTAATTATGTATCCTAACAGAAGGCTTAATGGTAGGATGCACAGACATCAAAATTTCAGAAGGGGAAATATCAAAGGAATGTATAATTTAATGAAAAATGACCTAACACCCCGAGATAGGGCCTATTGGTGTACATGTGCATTTTCCATATTTTCCTATTATTTAGAGGGGCTGATATTTATAACATGTCTATTTTTAGCTGGTGGTAGTGATATGGTAGTGACTAGGAAGTGAAAAGGATCAAAGCGTACTTCACCGTGAATATTCCTCCTTCCATGGGAATATTCCCCTCGTAGACAAGTGTGCACTTCCACTAGAGTTTAGTTCTACATGCATGAGTTGCATGCATGACTCAGAGCTATTTCTATCTTTAGTCACTATAGTTATGGAGTTTAGTTCAACATGCATGAGTTTTTACTTGTGCATGATTAACTCTATTATTAGCTAACTAAATCCAGTTATTGCTAGTCTTATTTTTGTAAGTCCTAATTCCAAAATAGCCAACTCCATTTTTGGCTAGTTAACTCCACTTATTGCCAGTTTAACTTTGGAGTCACATGTGCATGCACAAGGAATCCCTAAACTAGTGCACACTTCATTTCTCATGGAGAGTTCTATATATATGGATCACTCTCTCATTGTAAAACAATTCATTCTAATGAATTCAATAGTTCATTCTCTCTTCTTTATTTTTAGTCTCATATTTGCAAGTGTTCTTTCTTATTAGCAACTAGATCAATGTGCTTAGCAACTTAGTTTCTTCTTTGCAACTAGATTCTTGTGTGAGAATTTTTACAGGGCCCATGAGGTGCACATCAGTGTCTCAAAGTATTAGAGAATGAAAAACATAAAAGTGTCCATCATAACTTTGGGGATAATCCATGAATGTGTCAACCCTAGAGAAATGTTTGGCATTTGGCCATGTCATACATATAACAAAGATTTCAAGGAACTCTTTTGGATTAATGAAAGTTGGAACAAATTTTATTATTCAACTTCCTCGATTCAAGTTAAAAAATACAACAAATCAATGAAGAAAAGGGTATTCCAACATTTTAAAGAGGAAAGGTTTTATGTCCCTGGATTCAAAGCTTATACATTTGAAATAATCAATTAAACCCAGAGAGAGAATTAAAACTCTCAACACTAATTTTGTCTCATTTGATTATACACACGCTCATAGTTGGCTTTTAATATTAATAAAATTATAAATTCCTTCTTCTCTATGTGAATATTATCTTTTGTTGTGTTTACTTCGATAAGCAAGCCCTAGGTTTGCATTAGTTATGCATCATTGTATCTACATATGAGGTATGGCTTTGACTTCTAATGAGTCATTTTATATATTTCCCATTAATTATCAAGAGCTCCCACTTAGGCTACCATATCACACCCAACAGAAGTTACATATTTTGAAGCCATTTAGTTGGAGATATTACTATGATCATAGTAATTGATAGTTTTTAGTCACACCCCTAAATATCAATTGCATATGGGTGTTAGTAGCAATAAGTTCTAATGAAATTAAAAAAAAAAAAAAACTAGATGATGCAGTTGGATCATGTGCAAAGCCCATTAAACTCTCAACTCATAGGTGGACAATTGATTCAGTTCTTCTTATTGTGATAAATGCATTCATGATTCATATAACATACAATGGGACATTGCATGAGGCTCTTTGGTTGTTTATTCATTTGAAGTACCCAGTGTGGAAGCTCGCACATGCTCATCGACTAGTGCGTTCATGGGGGATCTTATGCCACTTCTCACTCCATTCCCAATGGTGTTATATATAGTGAAACTTCATGTGTTGTCTGATAATCTAATATGGAACCTCATACATCCTGTGCAAGGTCTTGTGTGACTAGTCACTCTATTCCGACTTCTCACTCTATTCCGAGTGGTGTTGTAGACAATGAACTTTTTCAATGAGGCAGCTCATGCATTATTATTGACCATTATGTTTGTGTAGGGTCTTGTGTCATTTTTCATTGTGTTCCTAAAGACTCTCTATGTAAAAGTTTAATGGAATTTAAATGTTTTTACTATCTTGACATTCAAGCAACCTGGTAGGATCTAAAGGTGGAATTGAAAGTAAATTAAAATAGTTTATAATGATTTTGGTATCTCTAATTCTTTTTCTTTAGATATGCAAATCGTTTGAATATTACTACATAAATTTACTCTCCTACTTGATGCACATTCAAGTTATTCTATTTTAATAATTAAATCGTGATATTGAAAATATTGACTATTAATTCTTTTTCTTTAAATATGCAAATCATTTGAAATTAAAATAGTTTATAATGATTTTGTTATCTCTAATTTTAATTTTCTTAAATATACAAATCGTTTAAATTTTATTGCATAAATTTACTCTCTTACTTGATTCACATTCAAATTATTCTATTTCAATAATTAAATCATAATATTGAAAACATTGACTATTTTGTATTCTAATGATTTTTCTTTAGATATGCAAATCGTTTGAAATTTATTGCATAAATTTACTCTCTTACTTACTTGATGCACATTCAAGTTATTCTATTTCAATAATTAAATCATGATATTGGAATCATTGACTATTTTGTGTGATTATGTCCTATAATAAACCTTATTACTATTTCTTTAATTTTAATAAATATTATTTGAAATATTAAAAATTAATATTATCTTATCTTTTTCTTTTTAAATGGGTGTTTTTCAAACATTGAAAAGTGATAGCAATGTCACCCTATCAAATAGTAGACGTAACCTTATCTAAGTCATACTATGTTGGAATCTAGTGGGAGTAAAATCTAATCGATGTGTAATGTCATAATGTGTTACCTAATCCATGGAAAATTAGTAGGAATGATTATATCATAATATTTATTCAATGGTGGAATCTTTAAGCAAATTAAATTTTGAAATCCTTTTAGTATTCACAACATGTCACTTTGTATTGGTTGATTATTTGGCAATTAATATCATTTCTATGTTTAGAGATACGCTAATGATCAATAGCAAATATATTAAAATATGCATACGCAATACAGAGAGAGAAAAGATGGTCATTTCTAGTTAGATGATACCCATATATCAAGTCAAACTGTAAGTGTGTTGGCATCATTAATTATGATGGGAAAGTGAGGTTCCTAGGGGACATGTAAGGTGGGGATTTGCTAATCATTATGTATAGACACAAAGAATGTGGGGTTAGTGGATTTGCTAATAATTATATGTAACATAAGGAATGAAGGAAGTAGAGTGACCAACTAGATGATACCATGAAATGGGCGTGAATAGACTAATGAATCAATCATGTGTTGTAAAGCAATGTGGTTGTTGAATTATTGTAAGGATTCAATAACATAGCCTTGTAGCCAATGGCAAATATTTCGATGGTAGAACATTTAAAAGTGTACTTCAAGTTCTTAGGTAGATCAACTTCAATCGTATGTAGTACATATCACATCCAAATTCAAGTCATAGATCACACATCATGTTGGTTATATGTCATTGTGTTATAATTTTCTTGGTGTGTTGGCATAGTCAGTCCTTCCATTGTATTTGGCCATCATAGTCGAGTCAATATCAATATCGACCATGTGGATATTGAAATATAGGATGATGGTAGACCATGTGGATATTCAAATATAGGATGATGGTAGATGATGATCTTTTCTAAATTAAAAGTGTATAATAATTATTCACTCGATAGAATTTTTGTGAATTTTGAAGCATTGAAAGGTAAATTATTTTGGAATCTTGAGACATGTGAAGGTGCGCCATTGCAGGATAGATCCAACAACACACTCTCAAGTGCATGTGGGATATTGAAACATAGGGTGATGGTAGAGGATGATTTTTTTGTGGATTAAAAGTGGGTAATAGTTATGCACCAAATAGAATTCTCGTGAATCTGAAGGTGGTTGAGGGTGTGCTACTTATTAATATCGATGTGTTTGAAGGTGTGTCATTGGATGAGAGATCCAATAGCACACCTTCAAACACATGTGGATATTCAAACACAAGGTGATGGTAGAGGATGATTTTTTGTGGACTAAAAGTGGGCACTAGTTATGTGGCCAATAAAAATCTGATGAATTTCAAGGTGCTTGAGGATACGCTACTCATGAATCTCGAGGTGTTTGAAGGTGTGTCATTGGATGAGAGATCCAACGTCACACCCTCAAGTACATGTGGATAATCAAACATAAAGTGATTATAAAAGATGATCTTTTGTGGATTAAAAGTGAGCAATAATTATGTGCTCAGTAAAATTTCCAAAAATCTCAAAACCACTGAAAATGTGATACTCATAAATACTACAATATTTAAAAGTGCACTATTAGATGAGAGATTCAACACACCCTCAAACACCTCAAAAATCACAAGAATTAGGTTTCCCCAATACCAATTTTGTACATAACATGGGGCTTTCATATATTAAGAAATGGAGTGGGCTAACTCGGGAGCAATCTTTCTTCCTGAGTTACTTTTCCGACAGGTTTTTCGACGGTGCAATTTAAAATTTCCGACCAATCCAGAGCTCTGATCGTTTTTCTGAGCATCTGGGTTGGTTTAAAATGGGGAAAAACCCCTGGAGAAAGGTTCTGAAATGCATGGAACTTTGATCCATGCAAAACTCAAACTACCCCTAAAAATCTAGCCAAATTTAAACCCATTTTTTTGCCTGAAAAACAGATCTGTTTACTCCCAAGTTAACTTACTCCTTAAGAAACTCTAAAAGTTAGATACAAATCCCCAGACATTGCTTCCTATCCAACCAATAATGAAAAAGATTTCCAACTACTCAAAATACAACAGTCAAAATTACAACAGTCAAAATTGTTGCTTAGAATAGAAGTAATCTATAAGTCCAAAAAGTTGCATTAAATTTATTGAACGTATGATGTACATTAAGAAGTGGTATCACAATATGAACATTGTGTGTTATAATATCAAAATCATATATGGAGTACGGTCGTACAAGTTAATAGTATTATTGCCTCATGGTATCAGATGTACATTATCGATCATCATCACCCATATATTTTTATTTAATTTTTTAATTTTTATTTCGGTATTTGTTTTATATCTCTATTTTATTAAAAAAAATTATAACTTAATATTTTAGCATATATTATCTTTATTATATTATTTAATATAATTTTATAGTATATAATAATGAATTTCTAGAGTATTTCTCTTGATGTATTATAACAATAAGATGGTTGACATAATTATATAAAATTAATTTCAAGTGTATTTTGGGCTTTTAATATACTTAAAGGTATATGGAAGACAAATTTGTATACAAGTGTTGTCTAATATGATATTACTTAAAGAGATATCAACCAAGGTTATAAGGGTATCCAACGATATGATACCTTTTTTATTTTCCATGTGTATTCTTATTCAACTGCAAGTTTACACTAAACAATAGTTCTCTATGTTATTTAAAGATGTCAAAACATGTTTTTAGTCTAATTGTTTTGTTTTGTTAAAAATGGAGTGTGTGTTGGCTAGGAAAGTGCTATGATATCATTTGTGGTGTTCCTTGTTCGTTGGAACTCATTTAGAGAAAAACAAATGGAATATAGCTATGGAAAGCAATTAAATAGAGAAAGACAGGCATAAATATAGTCGCAAAAAGAAAATAATTAGAATTAGACTTAGAAAATAACATCAATAAGCAAACCTTTATTGATAATCAGAAATAGATGCAATGTTCACTTGTCTCTTTGAAGGGTCAACCTCCAACACAAGTAAAGCTCCAAATAAAATAATATTCACTTGAAAACCTAGTGCATAACTTATACTACTATATATAGTTTTTAATTGACCAAAACCCTAATTATCTAACCGACTTTCATTAATAAAAGCGCAACCACTAACTAGTAAACTTTCTTTAATAAAATCACTTACATTTATTGATTTTACACACTATAATTTCATATAATCTTATTTAATAAATATGTCCTTCAATACATTAACAACCTATTCTACTTTCTACTAACTGAGAAAGTTAAAGTAAAACCCTAATAATGCCCTTGCTTTGTATAAACTAATTAGCTTACAAAGTGAATAAAAAATCGTATAACAATTATTATAAAAAGATTTATATCATACTATTCTCTTTTAATCCTTCCTTTATGATGATGAAAACATGAAAAGAACTCCCTTTATTATGATGAGGATTTGGATGTGATATGCAGTGACCTTAGTATTTGGCCATGTAACTTAAACACTTTAATTAACCATCTAATTATCCTTACATGAGTGTTGCCTTTATTTTAGAGCTAAAGCCCTATGTGTTGATCCTTGTTTTGTCACATTCATTCCTTCTTCGTGTTTAGATATAATTGTTAGCACATCCCAAGCCCCACATGAATCCCAGCAAATTCGCAGACCCATAATAGTTAATTAAAACTAACACAACAATTTGAATGATACATGGGAAGATCATCTTACAAGAGCTAACTATCTATTCTATCTGCGTATTGTGTATGGAAATTTCAATATCTATGCACAATGAATAATATATAACTAAGGCACATTTTTCCATGATTTAGATGACGTATTTTTATTTCCCATTATTGTTTTTTAATGGATAGGATGATATATTATAATATAATTTTGATTTTTATAACTTAAATAATTTATCTAAATTATTCAAAAGATGGTTTTAATTAAGTTAGTATTGGCAAGAAAGTTAGTGTCTCATATTATCTGCTAAGTTTACTTTTAATCACTTTTCAATGGGGTTATGTTCTTTTTAGTAGAATCTAGTCTTAATTCAATACATGAAACCAGATACTACTTCAATTGTAATTTAACCTCTTGTCCAAGAGAATGACACTCATACTCACCCTCAACCCTATCAAAATAAATTAACTATTTTATACAATAATATCTAATAAAATGTCAATTTCAATTGTATAGGATAATAAACCAGAGATAGCTAAAATTGTTTTAGAACACATGCATTTTAAAGTGTGAAGGTCAACTAAGAATTTTGGATAATAAGGAACGGCTCTAATTCCAAATCTCTTCTACTACATTTTTACATAAGGAGAGGAAGGTTATGAGAATGATGATGTCTACTATTTCTTAAGACTAATTAGGTTAATTAAGTAAATAAAGGGGATCAAATTAACACTCTTTAGAATGTCATTTCTAAGTTTAGACATGGTGGAAATAAGAGTAACAATATCCTTATGGTTTTTGTAAGCAAGGAGATCATAAAGAGTAGTGAATTTATGAAAGTCGATAAAGTTATGTTTTATATTATTAAGGGCGGTGCATGTTAAAAGGAAATGGTGTTAATCCTCAATCTCCTTTCTATCATTAATTTTACAAATTTGTTCATCTCAATGTGTTTTTGGGTTAGTCCACTGACGAGTTCCACTATGGAGGTCGTGATATTTGGTCTTGATTTTAGCAAGATTCATTTTGTACTTTATGCTCAAAATGTTGGAAAAATAGCTTAATCAACCAAAGTAGGATTAAAATCTTTGTAGTATTTCAATTTCCATTTATTAATGCTTTCACTGTCATTCCAAGTCTTATCTTTAAGCTTCATAGGGATGTAAGTTTTAATATTATCAATATAATTACTACTTTGACTATCTTCTTTTAATATTTTCCAATAACTAAAACAAGCCTCAAAACTTCTAACCAAACTATTGGATATATTACACACCCACCTAGTATTGATTGTCCTATGTTCATTAGTCTATGTTGAGGGTGCCCCTTGGTCTTCCTTGGTCTGAGATATTCTCCCCTAGACCAGAATAGTCTCCCATAGACAAGGGCACCACCGCATATTCAGTTATTACTTAGTTGTACTTCAATTAGACTAGTGGAGTCAAGTCTCGCACAATAACCTTGAAATCATCACCAAGTGTTGCATGCTCACCTTGGAATCATCACCAGGAGGGCACACTTCACATTCATGGGGCTAGAAGAGTGCTACACATGTGCATGCATGAGATTCTCTCCACTCCACTTCTTTGAGCTAGTTAATTGATGACTGCAAGTCCGATTAACTAGGACTAGGTGGTAGTTCACTCTGGTTTCCATCAATGTATGTCCACATATTTCTAGAAGACTAATATGGTGCATTAGGTTTTCCATGTAGAGTATATCACATGCAATTTTTCCATTCATTCAGTGTGGAATACAATTCTTTTATTATCTCTTCATCTTTCTCTAAATACTTTGCAAGTTTTTTGGTTCCTTGTTGCATGCTAGATTCTTTGTGCAAGTTCTACACCAATTTCACATGGTATGAAAGCACAAGTGATTGTAAGAAGGTGCACAAATACTCTCTTGTAGGTACAAAAGAATGAAGTGACCATAGAGGATG
>JZKD02S2415738.1:363469-375246 GCA_000966675.3 Picea glauca | reverse complement strand
AAATGATAAAGTAAGGTGACAAAATGAAGAAGGAATATTTAAATGATAAAGTATTGGAGAACTTTCTATTTATGGAAAGTGGTTAACCCTAAAATAAGGAAAATAGGTTAAGTAAAGTGACAAAGTCAAGGTGGATTATTTAAATAATAAAGAGAAGTGACAAAATGAAGAAATGATAAAGTAAGATGACAAAATCAATAAGGAATATTTAAATGATAAAGTATTGGAGAACTTTCTATTTATGGAAAGTGGTTAACCCTAAAATAAGGAAAATAGGTTAAGTGAACTAGAAATGGGTTAAGTGACCTAAAATGGGTTAAGTGACCTAGACGATGAAAGTATAAATAATATAGCAATGGTATCTTGTAGATCATCCCTTTTTTGGATCAATGGAGAGCTTCTTCTGAGAATATCTTTTGGAGTATTGGTGGAGAGCTTCTTGAGCATTTTTGGTGTGAAACACTTGAGAATATGGAATATATATAGGTGAATGAGGTAACCAAATGATATCTAAGCCTAATTTCAGAGGGAATGTGAAGAAAACAGGGCCGAAATTCAAGGGAGGATAAATTATTTTCATGATGCTTTCTAAGGTATGTTATTTACAGGTCATCTCACCATTTTTGTAATAACTTTTTTTCTATAATGATTCAGACCATGAGATTGATCTTCCATTGAGGAAAAATATCCAATTATCTGTGGTAAAAAATTCATCTTGTGGTTCGTTGTATTTTTGGAGATACGCTCTGTGGAAAATAGGGTTTGTGGCTAGTCCCGAAACTAGTCTAAAACATGTGTTTCGGGTCAAAACGTCATAACTTATTCATAACATATCCAAATTCAGTGAGACCAATTGTGTTAGTTAGATTAAATGTTGTAGTGATTTTTAACAGTTTCATATCGATTCAGCAAATATTCTCTATGGGGAACGCTCTACAAGGTCGCTCTCTAGAATAAGCCAGAATTCAAAAAGGTATGCCATTTTTGCTATAAATCCTTTTCTATGAGGTTCCAAGTAGTGAAACCTAGAGGAATTGCATAAAACACACTGAAGAACATTGTGTATCAGTTTCATATATTTATTCATTACAAGTATAAAGTTATGATTATTTCAAGTTAGGGTTGTTGGCTAATCCAAAACTAGTCATGGTTGAGACAAGCAGTTGATGAGTTGGCACATACATGAGGTGTGTAGTTGATGATGTTGGTACATATTGATGATTCATTGTTTATGAGTAGTTGACACATTATTGGTATATACTTGGTACATGGTTGGATGCACTTGTTTATGGTACAAGATGATTACAGGTTGTTTGGCACAGGTTGGTGCATGGTTGATGCACTTGTTTATGGCACAAATTGATATCTGTTGAGGATTGTTGTCTCATCACAGTTGGTTCTGAGAATGTAATATGATTCTTGCATATATATATTTGGTTCTCTTGTAGAGTTGTACTTTATTCAATTGTTGTTGAAAAACCCCCGGATTGAAGTCCATAATAAAAAGAAAAATTGTACATACATCTTATGTTGTTTGTGTTCCTTGTGGAGATGATTTGTTGATGATATATTTATGATATATGTTGCTGATATGTATTCACATCTAACTTATTATAAATGAAAACAATGAGTAATGAGTAAATGTTGAATGTTAACTAAGGAGTTTTGTGTAAGAGGGAAATTTTGGGAAAAATATCCCCACACTCCTTCACCCCCCGCTAAGTGTGGTAGGTGTGTCCAACATTGCATACAAGTTGTAATCAAGTTCACAAAATTTGAAACAAATTCGAAGAAAGAAATTGTCGATCTTAGCATACCAAGCTCGAGGAGCCTGCTTCAAACCATAAAGCAACTTCTTGAGTTGACAAACCAAATTAAAATATGTCACAAAAATAGGTGTTTGTTTTATGAAAATTTGTTCAAAGAAGTCGCCATAAAGAAAGATCTCTTCACATCCATCTTATGGATTTTCTATCCAAAACGAGAAACAAGGGAAAGAATCAGTTGAAGAGAGTTCATCTTTGCAACAAGTGAAAAGTTCTCAGTGTAGTTGATGCCTTCTTGTTGAGAAAATCCATTTTCAACGAAGTGATCTTTATGTCACTCAACAATACCTTGGGAGTCAAATTCAGTCCTCTAGACCCATTGACACTTCACAATGTTCTTTCCTTGCGGTCGGGGAACTAAGTCCCAAGTGTGACTCTTCGACAAAGAATCAATTTTGGTCTACATGGTTTGCTCCTATTCAGGTCATCCTTGAGCATCCGAGTAATTAATAATATCATAAGTTTCAAGTACATGAGTCATCAAGGAAACGTTTGCATGTTTATTTTGACTTAGAGTATGTTGTTTCGAGGAAATATCTCTAGCATCAACTCTAGTGACTTCAATTGTTTTGGAAGCCCATCTGGGTAGACAAGAAACAAGTAAACTGTGATTGGTTGCAGCAAGTCGATCAGAAGTAAGATGGTCATTAGTTGGCATAGCAATCAAAACAAAATATGATGGACTAGTCGACTTAGAGGTCAACGGTCTAGTCGAAAAAGGAACAAATTTCGACGGTCCGGTCAAATGAATAAAAAAAGGCACAAGAGAACCAATGTCGAAGACAACATCAAAGGGATCATCCTACAGTAATACATAGGAGGAATTTAGTAACTTAATGCCATAATAATTCTCATCAAGCCACACATTTTGTCTGATAATAATTTGTTGTTTGATAGGATCAAACATTCTATAAGCTTTTGACTCTTCATAGTAGCCCATAATAATGCAAGCATAACTCTTTGCATCCAAATTATTTTAGTAATCATCAGAAATATGAACCCAGGAAACACATCCAAACACATGGAGTTGGGTGACTGAAGGCTCATTTCCACACCATCGTTCGATTGGAGTCATGGAAGGAAAAACTTGGGTTGAGATGTGATTAAGAAGATAGTCTTCACAGTAAAATGCTTCATCTTAGAAGAGAGAAGGAAGATATTCAACCCGCAAAAGAAATCTATCCATTTCAACTAATGTTTGATTGTTGCATTCTGCAACACCACTCTAATGAGGTGTGTGAGGAACTAACCGCGACAATTCAATACCAAATCGAACCAAGTATTCGTCAAAAGGTCGATTTACATAATCACCACCATTGTCTAATCTCAGGCACTTGATGGGCTGACCACATTGCTTTTTAGCAAATGCCCAAAACTCCTTGAAATTTTCAAAGACAAGGTTCTTGTTTTTAAAGAAATAGACCCATGTGAAATGAGAGAAATCATCAATGAAAGTTAAAATATACCTTGAACCTACCATTGAAGGTAGATTGATGTAGCACACATTAATGTGAAATAGCTCTAATAGGTTTTGTGCTTGCCACACTTTACCAAAGTCGAATGGTGCCTGATGATACTTCCCAAGAACAAAATCTTTATAGACTCATGGGGAAACACTTCAGTTAGACCAACAACCATGTTTTGAGTTTCCATCGAATGTAGGCTATGAAAATTTAAGTGTCTGAGTCATTCATGACAAGTTCAACTTTGCTCATTAGTGTGAGAAACAAAGACATTCATTTTAGTGTCAAGTCGAGTCGTGACACAAAATTTATATACAATGTACTTCGGTTCAAGAAGACCACCGACAAAAATCAACTTCCCTTTCTTCAAATCACGAACATAGAACCAATCTGGCAAAAATTCCACAATATTACTTGTCTGTATTAACTGAGCAATAGGAAACATATTGGCACTAATATTTGACACATGATAAATGTTGACAATCTTCCCATGTCAACAGGTAACATCACCCTGACTAGCAACACCGAGAAAAAAATCATCAAAAACATAAATTTTCCTCTCTTTCGCTTCATCCAACCACGTGAACAAGGAGGCATCCTTCGCCATATGGTGAGTGCATCCGGATTCAAATATCCATTCGTTCTACGTAGAATGAGACAATAGTGCTTGAGAAGTTCCAACTTGGAAGGTGAAATTATCAGCGGGTCGACATACAATAGACACATCTTATTCAAGGATTTTAACCTTCTGCTCTAAATTATCTCTCTTATTATAGAATATTATCTCCACATGTCCATTCTTTCCATAGTACTGACATGTCTTCTTCTTTCGACTTCCTCGAGGTGCATCTGTCTACCCTTTGGATTTCTGGTCAAGGTATGCATTTTTTCTGTAGAGGCATCAAATTTTACTCTATCCTTGAGATCTGACTTGCCTTTTCCATTGAGAAAGTGGGATTTATGTTTGCCATCAATATTTCCTTATTCAAGTAGTTTGTGTTGATCAATAATCAAAAGGTGACAAAAATATTCAAAGGTGTAATCCCTACCACATTCTTTCTGTGCTTTCCAGTTAGTGCATGAAGTTGACATGAACACAGTGTTGTTCTCAATTTCATCAGGAACATATCGATTAGTTTTCCATCCTTCTTTTGATATTTTGTTCCACATTTTCCCAATTTCAACTATACTTCTTTGATATGCACCAAATAGTCCTATATTCTATCAAAAGAATGAGGATCGAGAGAGATCAACTCTTTCTCCAACTGCACGATGTGGATCTCATTGACTCGATTGAATAATGACTTTGGATTCTTCTAGAATTGATGAGGAAAGTCGATTCCACTGAGGTGAAAGTGAATCTCGCATGAGATGTAGGTCATGATGATCCCCACAGCCTCATCCTTCTTGCCATCAACAATATATCGGTCGCATGTTGGATCTGAAATCACAATCTTCGTACACTGCCACAATCATTTTCTCTCCAGTAGGGTTTCCATGTCTACTGCCCTTACTGCATAATTTGGTCTATTCATAACAACATGATCAATATTCAAACCCATATTCAGTATCTAGACATAAATTGTTATGTTTCAATAAGTTCTAATGAACAAACCACTGGCCTAGAGTCAATCACACGATAGATCCGACGAAACAAGGTTTGTAGAATAACAGGTCAAGGTTTTAAACCCTTGAATTTTATACCATGTTGGGGAATAGGGTGGAACACGATATGAAATAGAGAAGACAACACTGCAGATAATCAAAGGGGGAGCAAAAAATTTCAAAGAAAAGAGGTAGTGTCTAAAGACACCATTACAACACTTAAGCAAAGTGCATTGTGTTAAGAACATTACAATGCATGTTGGACCTTGATATCTACATATGATATCAACTATATCAATTGATCTCCAAAATAATAATGACCCAAGGGGTCTACTATTTATAGCCTCAATATCTAACCGAATTGCAAATAATCTGGAAGATCTTGTCCACATGTAACCATCGATTGTTAGAGTTGACTCTACCAAATCCGCATTGTCGAGTTAACTTGACAAGGATGCTTGACTTGATCAACTATCTTTCCAACTCATAGTCAATTACTGGGCTGGTTGACCTACCACTAAACTATCTTCGATTGTTGGTTTACTGTCCAATCGACAAGCATGTCAACTACTTGATCAATAGATGTAAAGATCTGGTCAACCATTCAATAATTGTATCCAGATCTAGGTCGATCATCAGACCAACTGAATCCATGAGATCTGTGATGAACCATCAATGCTTGATGTTCTAACATATTACGTGTTCCAAAACTCTCCATAAATTTTCTCTTTGTTTATGAAATCACACATTCAGGAACATGAAAAAGTGTTGAATTCACCCCAAATTCTATGACAATATCTGAGATGGAAGAAAACTCCAAATTTGTTGTAGGTGAGGTAGATCATCAATGTAGATTGTACACTTTTTCTAAATTTGTTGCTAACTTAGATTCTACATTGCTACAAACTCATGCCAATGATGATATTATACTTTGGCATGAAATATTTGGCCACTTAAATTTCAAGTACATGCAGTAGCTCAGTAAATAGGGGATGGTGAAAGGTTTTCCAGAAATACAATTTTTTGATGGAGTTTGTCAGGGTTGCATTCTTGGCAAGAATCCACAAGAGATATTTGAAAAGGTCATGACATGGAGGGCATCCTCTCCCATGCAGCTTGTTCATAGTGACCTCATGGGGCCATTCCCTCATCCTTCTGCTAGCAGGGAGAAATATGTTGTGAATTTTATTAACTATTGGCCAAGGTACACGGAGGTGTTTTTTCCCAAGCAAAAGTCTAAAGTGTTTGAATATATAAAATAATTCAAATCACATGTAGAGTAGTTTAGGAAGATAATCAAGATCCTTCATACATATAATGGGGGGGAGTATGTGAAAAAGGATGTCCAACATCTTTGTGTTGAAGATGCTATTCAACTACAACATGCAGTTCCATACACTCCATAGAAAAATGAGGTAGAAGAGAGGAAGAACCGACCCCTAAAAGAGATGGCTACTTACATGTTGCATGCAAGATCTCTTCCTTCAAAATTATGGGATAAAGTAATAAATTGTTCCACATACATTCAAAACATATCTCCTCACAAATCTATGAAAGAAATGACACCTTTTAAATCATGGAGTGGCAAGAAACTAGAATTCACACACTTTCACATCTTTGGATCTCATGCATGGGCCTGCATTCCTTCAGAAAAGAGGAATGATTTGGATCATCAAATAAAATAATGTATCTTTGTGGGTTATCTTGAAGGTGTAAATTGGTACAAACTAATAAATCCTTAAACATACAAGATGCTCATTGAAAGACGTGTCTGGTTTGAAGAAAGTCCCCTGCATGCATCTCAAGAACAAGAAACTTATTTTCTTCCTCTTGCAATAAATCTCAGAGATTGTGCCTCATGTCACTGAGATCAAATTTCAGATCTGATTCGGAAGAACATGAGCATGCATGTATCGATTTAGATCCAAGACCCAAATGGGCATAGTCCACCCTATAGAAAGTCAATGATCCTGTGGGCGATCTTATTGATCTGAGAAGGATGAGATCCCAATTTGAGGAAGATCCACATGCCCTCACTTCCACAGAACCAATAATTCCCATGCATTGTTGCATGTTTCTAGCATCATACCCTCAAACTTGTGTAGAGGTTGAAAATAATCCTTATTGGGAATTAGTCATGAATGAGGAGCACAACTCCCTCATCGAGAACCAAACTTGGTATTTGGTTCCACTTCCATCCGATCAGAAGCTTGTCGGATGCAAGTAGATCCACAGGATGAAGAAAGAAACAAATGGACTTGTGAGCATATACAAAGCAAGGTTGGTGGCCAAAGGATTTCAATAATTTCACGGGATTGACTACAATGAAACATTTGCACCAGTGGAAAAGATGGATCCCATTCGATTGGCCCTTGCTATTATAGAAACAAGAAAGTGGGAGGTTTGTGGCCAAAGGATTTCAATAATTTCATGGGATCAACTACAATGAAACATTTGCACCAGTGGCCAAGATGAATTCCATTTTATTGGCTCTTGCTATTGCAACAACAAGAAAGTGGGAGGTTCACCACATGGATGTGAAGAATTAATTTCTTCACAGTGATCTCGAACATGAAATCTACATGGAGCAATCGCAAGGGTATGTATAAAATTCATCACTAGTTTATAGACTCGAGAAATCACTCTATGGACTCAAGCAGACACCTAGATCTTGGTATGCCAAAATGGATTCTTACTTACTCTCTCAAAATTTCATTTGTTGTAAATCTGATCCAAATGTTTATATGTTGAGAGATTTTGATTCTCTTTTGATTATTGTATCATATGTAGATGATATACTAATCACATGGAGTTTAGTATCAACCATTGTTGTAGTCCAAACCGCTTTGCATGATAGGTTTTCCATGACCAACATGGGTCTATTAAACTAATTTCCTGGTCTTGAAATCAGTCAGGCTGATTCAGGAATCATGATGTCTCAATAAAAGTATGCTAGAGATCTCTTGGTCAGATTTCACATGACTAAATGAAAACCAGCTACCACACCTTTCTTATATAGGGAGCCTTCTTTATATCTCCCACTATCATCTTGACATATCATCTACAGTAGGAGCGGTCTCCAGATACATGTAGGAGCCACATGAGTTACATTGGGAATCTACCAAGTGCATTCTTCGATATGTCAAAGGTAGCACTATCCATGGTATACACTATGCAACAGGGTGTACATAGGATCTCATCAACTACATTGATTCAAATTGGGATAGCAATAGTATAGATCACAATTCCACCTCAGGATTTGTTCTTAGATTGGGATCCGACCCCATTTGTTGGTGCAAAAAAAAGAAATCAGCCATTTCTTTTTCATCAAAATATCTTGAATATAGAGGTGCAATCAATGTTACAAATCATTCCATTTGGTTGCAACACTTCCTCACAGAGCTTGGTATCATGATTCATCGACCGACTGCCATATGGTGTGATAATTAGAGCACACTAAATTTTTGTAGAGATCCAATGCATCAGAAAAGAACCAAACACATTGAGATCCACATGCACTACATTATAGGATTGATACATGATGGGATCATCGATATGCAATACTATCCTTTTTTTGAATAGACTATAGACATCTTCACGAATAATTTCACACATCAGAAATTCCACTTTCTGCAAGAGCTTCTTGGGGTGAAGGACACAACTTCCTAGAAGTTATCTTCCTTTTTCAACATTGTATTTTGTTGGAGGGGGTTCCCATGAGTTTTTCCTTCTTTCCTCTTTTTCATTTGTTCTATGTTTATTTGATGCATTGTAAAATGGATACCTTACATGGATTTTGTGTTGATACCCATTCCTTGTGTAATCCCTAGTAGTACTTCAGGGGGGGTATTGGAGATATTACACAACCACCTAGTATTTATTTTCCTATGTTCAGTAGTCTATGTTGAGGGTTCCCCTTGGTCTCCCATGGTATGAGATATTCTCCCCTAGACAAGGATGTTACCTCCTCTTCGATCATTACTCATTTGTACTTAAATTAGACTAGTGGAGTCAAGTCTCACATGACAACCTTGAAATCATCACCAAGGGTTGCATGATCACCTTGGAATCGTCACCAAGAGGAAACACTTCACATGCATGATGCTAGGAGAGTGATACACATGTCAATGCATGAGATTCTCTCCACTCCACTTTTGTGAGCTAGTTAACGAATGACTGTATGGCCAATTAACTAGGACTAGGAGGAATTTCACTTAGGTTTCTATCACTGTATGTCCACATCTCTCTAGAAGACTACTATGGTGCATTAGTTTGTCCATGTAGAGTATATCACATGTAATTTTTCCATTCATTCACTGTGGAATACAACTCTTTTATTCTCTCTTCATCTTTCTGATGTAGACCCCCTATCCCTCTTAAGGGCTGCGTGACCTCCCAATTAGGATATTCTAGTTCCGGAGCCAAAATGGCTCTTCTCGTTCCAAACTGGAATCCTTCAAACGAACACACAGGTCCTCCACAAATGCTCAATTGGTTTTTCCAAGCGCCAAGCGTGAGCTCCCACAACACACGACCAAGAGCCGTGACCTTGCGCTAAGCCAAAAAGGGCACTTGTCGTGGACCGGAACTTCACAAGTCAAGCATCCCGTCCCTTTGTCCTTCAAATCCCTGGTCACCGAAATGCTGAAATATCATGAACCGGGACTTTACAAGTCAAGCATCCCGCCCCTTCGTCCTTCGAACCCCCAGTTTCCAAAATGCCGAAATATCTTGGGTCGGGACTTCACAAGTCAAGCGTCCCTTCCCTTTGTCCTTTGAATCCCTGGTCACCGAAATGCCGAAATATCATGGACCGAGACTTCACAAGTCAAGCGTCCCATCCCTTCATCCTTCGAACCCCCAGTTGTCGAAATGCTGAAATATCGTGGGCTGGGACTTCACAAGTCAGGCATCCCCTCCCTTCGTCCTTTGAACCCCCGGTTGTCGAAATGCTGAAATGTCCCAGCATCTATTCCTTCGGGTTTTTGCATTTCGCAAAATTAGAATGCAAGGGATATCTCTGCTCCTTAGAATCCCCGGTCGTCAGAATGCCAAAATGTCCCAGCGCCTATTCTTTCGGGTTTTCATGTTTCACAAAATCTGGGTGCAAGGGATATCTCTACTCTTTGGAATCCCCGGTTGCTAGAATGCCAAAATGAAAAAATGCCAAAATGCCAAAATGCCTTGGCGTTCGATCAATGGCTCGCAATAATCCCTGGGATCTACGGCCCAGATCTATTTGAGATCGATGGTCACTATTCCTCCTGAACTTTAGACATCAAAAATCCCTCGCCGCTAACCTCCTCGCAGCTCCACCTTATCCAATGGCTGGCGGGGTTTCGACGTTTCTCCTCAAGGACTCTCCACCGTCCATTCAGATCTTCGGGATCTCCCCTCCTAGATCTATGCAGCATTAAATCCTGCGCTTTTCCCTCAAATCAGATAGTCTGCGGGATCTTCTGCCGTGATCCAACGCTCGACAATGTTCTTCCTCCTGAGATTTTACTCACTTCGGACTTAGATGATTTTCCAAGTCTTCGAAGACTCATTCTTCATTCCTTCCAGGGAATGAGTTCCTGGATCTCGATAACACTTTCCGAAGCGTTATCCCTTCTGAGATTTGTCTGGTTCCGTCTTCAATTTCCCGCACACTCCTTGTGTTTGAGGGATTTTGATAACTTATATCCATGGAATTTCTCGCAGAGAAATTCCTCCTAATCTCCTTACGTTCCTCTCTGGATCAATGCAGACCTTGCAGAGCTTCCAATGAAGAGAAACAATTGAAACTGGAAAAACTCACAGTCCCATCCACTTGTTCATGTAAACAAAAATGATAGGAAAATGCACACAATCCACACACCATACATTTGGATCAATTTTCCATTATGTTATATTCGCAAGTGCCCAATGGCTATAGAATACATTCAAAATTACAGTAACTCAAAACACTGAGATCTCCTGCTAACTCGCAGTTCTCTCTTACAACTATTTTCTCTCTGTCTTGCAGCTCCCTCCAACTGGGTGTACAAACTTCTATATAACTCGAAAATGTTTCTAGGATTTCCTCTAGCTACTTGCCTACTCTAAAATTCATCCTACGCTATCTTATTTCATTAGCATTCCAAAGACAAAGTGGAAACTCCTGCTCTGTTTACAATTTCAAAACTTGCCTCAAAGGGTAAAATTCGACACCGATTCAAGCATGCCTCCAAAGGTGAATTACGGTGTTGAGTGGAGGTGGATTCTGAAATCGGTTGTAAATGCCCACGTTGAAGTTTTGGAAGAAATCTTACGTGTTGAGTGGTCCTGCCTCTGTGCGCTTGCCAATGATGCTCTTGCATCATACTCCCCTTGAAAATAATTCATGGACTCCTGTCCATGAGCTCCTCTACTGATTTTACCTGCTTCTTGATAGTAGCTTTAGTTTCCCAACTAGCATCTTCTATTGGGTGTCCCTTCCATTTGACCAGATATTCAAAATAAGTCTTCCTCCTAGTCTTCTTGCCAATCCTCTGATCAACAATTTTCTCCATCTGCGGCATTTTTGCCACAGGCATCTGTTTCTCTCACTGAACTTTTCCTTGAGCTTCCGACCCTTCTATTTCATCTTTCCTGTACAGATACAGGTCTGAAACATTGAATATGGGCGAAATGACCACACCATCTGGTAGCTCAACCTCATAGGAATTTGCATCAAACTTCCTCAAGATCTTACAGGGTCCTATCTTTTTCATCTTCAACTTGTTGTATGTTCCCCTAGGGAACCTTTTGTTGGAAATACTAAAACAACTGAGAGGGGGGGGGGTGAATCAGTTGTTTATATGCTTAAACAATTTTATACCTTTTAAATAATTATTAAGATTTCTTCATGTGTCATCAACCA
>JZKD02S2415738.1:323695-338484 GCA_000966675.3 Picea glauca | reverse complement strand
ACTTCAAGGTCAAAACAGATCATGATAGTCTTAAATACTTCTTGGAACAAAGACTATCTTCAAAAGAAAAACAAAAATGGGTAACCAAGATATTGGGTTATGATTTTGAAATCATATATAAAAAAGGGAAGAAAAATATTGTGGCAGATGCACTCTCAAGAAAGGATGGAGATGTTGAGGCCTTTCTCTGTGCTATCTCGATCATCCAACTCAATTGGATAATAGAAGCAAGGGATGAATGGAAGAATGACGAAAAAGTGTGGACTCTCATTCAAAGGTTGCATCAGGATTCCAGTAAATCAGATACATTTACATGGAAAAATGATTCACTATGGTACAAAGATCGCTTATATTTATGTAAGAACTCCCAACTCAAACAAAAGGTACTATTGAAATTTCACACCTCTGAGGCTTATTATCTGAATTTCTCTCTTTTTCAAGGCCTTGAGTACTTATTCTGAGGTTTTTCTATGATATATTGATATTTGGTTCTTAACATATTGATAAGTGGTATCACCTTGTGCACATCGTGTATCATAATATCAACGCCATATTGAGTATTGTTGTAGAAGTGCGTTATTGTCATTTGATAGTACATATTGTAAAGTGTAATATGGAAGTGGCTCTCATATTGATGGGAAAATAGATGTAACAGGTCCATGTCGGAGATGTTAGAATATAATGGATGTGCTCATTTTATCATTGACAATATCTCTAATGTCACCCAACCATAGGCCGAAGCCACCCTCCGAGCACCTTAACCTTGACAGAGAATCACTCCGGAAGAAAACCCTAGGCTAGATAGCCAAACAAAGGGTAGTGCACCTTTCCCCAAGGATAGCGCACCAAAAAGAGATTATCAGACGTTCCAAACCCTAGGCAAGAGATAGTCCAAGCCAAAACGTAACTGCTAGCTGCAGCAACTACACTGACAACTCTCCTCAAACCCGCGCACAAAATTGGGCACTGCAGTGCACACAAGTGTTGCTTTGCAATTCTGAGACTGCCTACCAGAATGAGAACTGGCCTCCTGTATTTATACTAATTATGGCTAACTGCCTGGGCCGACTTCTTATTCTTTGTATTTGTCTGTTCAATATATTATTATTTCTTCTGGACGACTTCTTCCCTTGGAGGCTAATAACCTAATATAAATTATCTTCTTGAGCTGACAAGTCTTCTAGGGTTATTAGCCAACTCATTAGGGTTTCTTCTTGCTTCCCAGAGTATTCTATTCTCGTCAATTTTACACGTTTAAGTAAATACCTCCGCCATCTACCATAATATCAACACTCCCTCCTAGCTAGGGAGGTATTGCAGGTAATGGTCTTGAGCACAAAACGTACCATTCACCCGGTAGCATCAACATAGTCGTCTAGACTATCATCATCACCATCAATGTCATCAGCTGCATCATCTCTCGAAACCATACTCCATATGAGTAATCAAACATGATTCTGGATAAGTCACTCACACCACAGAGTGATATAAGAGTCGTTCTTCAGTCCTAGAAGAGTAGATGTTATGAACCATTTTCCGTCTGGGAAATATCTGTTCTTTAATCATTCATCTGGCTGATAATCATTTACCAAACTACTGATAGTCTTCAAGGTAATCGGACCAAAATAGAACACAAATGTGTCTATCCATAGTAGTACATAACTACAATCCAGTGGTACACTACCACACCAAGTAGCAAACAAGTACTTGATCAGTAACGTATAGTCACAAACAATGGAACACATCCACCACAGTAGTATACATCTACCATTATACAGTCTTCATAACAATCATCTGATATCAACCTGCACATAAACAATGTTATGATATAAATTGAATCATCTGGGTCAATCTTTCATTCACATCTGTAAGATCTGAAAGAATATATGCCCTCAAAGTAGAACATCAACGATGGGCTATCTGCCTTATTCTTCTCAAACAAGGAAGAATGATTGTTCTGATTTCTAAACCTGGACCATTCCTCACTCTGGGAAATTCCTCCGACACTAAACAAAGTGTAGCCTAGAGAGAATGAATCTGCCCTAAGGAATGCATGTCCTTGATTGCTGAGCCTGGACCATTCCCCACCCTAGGCCATTCCTCTGACACTAAAAGAAGTGAAAACTAGACAGAATGAATACACCCTAAGGAATGAATGTCCAAACCATTTCCTCTGTTAACCACAAGAGGAAAATATTGTCCTGTACCAATCTCCAAAACATACCATTCCTCATGTTAACCACAATGAGAAATCGTTGTCCGGCGAGGCGGGTTAGTCTTCTAGAGTAACCCTCAAGAAGAGAGACTACCCTAGACCACTCCCCATGTTAACCACTATGGGAAGTCGTTGTCTATGGTACATAAAAAATATGGACCATTTCCCATGTTAACCATAATGAAAAATCCTTGTCCGTCAGAAATCTCAATCCACTTTCCAAACAGGAAAGAATCTGCTCATCCTGGACCATTCTTCAAACTGAAAAATGATTTTCCATCAATCAATAATATATCAGTGCTCCCTCCCAACCTGGGAGTCATCTCTTCCTTTTTCAATAAGGAAGTCGTCTCCACGAGCTCCAACATGAGTATGCAAACTCTTTCATCTTGGATAGAAGTTTTACCAAAATGTCTCCTTATCTGCTCATTTGTGGAGATATGTATTGGAGAGCCACTTTCTCCTTTCTGGACTTCATCACGGATAATGTAATGCTTGATTTCAAATGTACTTTGGTATGGAACATTGGTTTTCTCTGAAGGCTTCATGTAGCTCTGATCAAATAGAGTATATCATTGTTGGAAAACTGGAACATATCAATGTGGCACTTCTTCTGTTATAATGAGATCTGATCTACTGGGTAATCATCTTGATACAATATCTTTGTTATAGAAAATCTTCATCATGCTTCTATTGTGCACTGGAGGTTCTCCACCAAGTTGTCTTCTTCTATCTACATACAAGGGTCTCTTTCTAGTATGCCTCAAAGTCTCAAGGTTGCTCTTCATACGCTCTTTATTCAATTTCTCTGGAGAACATTCTTTGCATTTATCTGATGTAGAACTCCAACTCATGGATGTTGTGGATGATATAATGACTCATGTAGAGATATGTCTGGTTTACTGGAACAAGTAATCATCATAGTCTTCTCCCTCCATTTGGGAGAACCTCTAGTTCTAGATCTTGCAATGCTTTCATTCATAAGTCTTCCATACACTGGTATTCATCACGACTTTCAATTCCTCTGCTTGATTGCTTGTATTGAGTTCATATCAAGCTGGCAATGTTGTGATCCTTGATACAGTGACTAGTTGTTCTGGCTTCTCTTTATTTCTTTGAATCTTCATGTTCTTCCTTGTGTTTAGCTCTTGGGTCCATGGATTAGATTCCATGCCCTAAATATTCCATTTCTTTCTTTCATCACAGGTTCAAAGACATGGATGGACAACTAGGGATACTTTAAAGGGTTCTCTTCGAAGAAGACTTCTTCTAAGGTCAGACTGAGCACGTACTGCCTGCTATCATGGATATATATATTTTATCATATTCAATGGATCATAGGATTAGCTCCCTCCTAATCCATGCTTCATGTATGAATACATGCTCTTCTTTATGGTGATATATAATTGGCTCCCTCCATATAGGAGAGTCCATGTTTCCGTCTGCATCCTCATTCCCTTCTGCAAGGTATTATAGGTCTTTCTCCAATTTCCTCTTGATTGTTGACTTCTTTTTGTCTTTGCTTCTTCTAAGTCTCTTCATGATGGATACATGATTTGTTTGACGTATTTCATCATGTGTATTATCTAATGATATCCATCTTGTTGTTCTTCCATAGGTATAGTTCATCTTGGAACATATTATCTTCCAAGAGATAGATATGCAAGATATATACAGAGACGATGCAAACAAGATATGTACAAGAAATAAGAAGAGTATTGTTACCTTTAGAAGAAGAAGTCTCTTTCATCCTGCTTAGTCTTCTTTGTAGGTTCCTTTTCTTCGGCAATTGATGCTTCATGTTTCTCCTTCCTTTTATTTAGCTCGAGATAGTGATTCTTGTAGTGACCATACTTTTGACAGTTGAAGCATTGTATTTCTGAAATATCTTTCTCTTGATTTGTCTTCCTCTTTGAACCAAACTTCCTTTTGTTCATGAAGTTCTTGAATCTTTTTGTGAAGGCTTGATCATCGTACTTCTTTTGGGGTTTCTCTTTTGCACTGATCCTTGATTCTTATTTAGCACAACAAGTCCAAGTTCTTCAAATGTAGGATACTCCTTCCTTGTGTTCATGCTTGCGGCAAATGCATCCCACGTCTTGGGAATAACATTGAGTACTATGTTTACCAATTCCTTCTCTGAAATGATCTCTTCAATAGCTTCTAGTTGATCTCTTAACTCAGATATTCTCACAAAGTATGATGTTATGTTGTAATCATCATTCATCTTCATGTCACAGAGCTCATTCTTTAGACTCATTACTTGTCCAATGTTTCTGACTGAGAAGAGGTTTGTTAGGGAATCGTACATCTTTTTTGATGAGTCAACATGGGAGATGTAGGGTATCAAGTGTTCTTTTATAGCTTCCACTATGATACTCATAACATTGATGTCACTATCTTTGAACTTCTCCATAACTACAATGTTTTGTGGTTCCTTCTCTTTTCCTTCTTCAAACACTATTTCCATGATCTTTCCTTTCATAATATTCAGCACTTTATTCTTGGCAAGGATGAGGTTGATCCGTTTCTTCCATAATTTGAAGTTAGAAGCTCCATCTAACTTGTTCTCTGACTTCATAGAGTAATTCATGGCTTCTTTGACTTGCTCAACCCTTGATCTGACCAGAAACTCAAACTTCACATCTTGGCTTGCTGAGAGTATCAGGAGATGTGTTAGGCTAGGGCACACTAATATATCTAGATATTAGGTCAATCCATTCACTTAAGGTTCCTCAATGAGAGGATTAGGGTTTCTGCAACTGCACCTGCTAGTAACCCTAGCTGCAGTGCTATGGTGAATGCTCCTGCTAGAAACCCTAGCAACAATTATTCAACGAGCTCAATATCCTTACAACTATGTTTCTTTCCAATGGTTAGACTGAATGAAGGAGGTGTGGGCCCATAACCTGTTAGAATATAATGGATGTGCTCGTTTTACCATTGACAATATCTCTATTGTCACCCAACCATAGGCCGAAGCCACCCTCCGAGCACCTTAACCTTGAAAAAGAATCACTCTGGAAGAAAAACCTAGGTTATATAGACAAACAAAGGGTAGCACACCTTCCCCAAGGATAGCGCACCAACAAGAGCTGATCAGATGTTCCAAACCCTAGCCAAGAGATAGTCCAAGCCAAAATGTAACTGCTAGCTGCAACAGCTGCACCGACAACTCTCCTCAAACCTGCACATAAACCTAGGCACTGCAGTGCGCACAAGTGTTGCTCTGCAATTTTGAGACTACTTGCCAGAATGAGAACTGGCCTCCTGTATTTATACTAATTCTGGCTAATTGCCTGGGCTGACTTCTCATTCTGGGTATCTGTCTTTTCAATATATTATTTTTTCTTCTGGCCGACTTCTTCCCTTGAAGGATAATAACCTAATATAAATTATCTTCTTGAGCTGACAAGTCTTCTAGGGTTATTATCCAACTCATTAGGGTTTCTTCTTGCTTCTTGGAGTATTCTATTCTCGTCAGGTTTACACGTGGAGGTAAATACCTCCTGCAGCTACCATAACATCAACAGGAGATTCATACAATATGTTGAGCTATATAATGCCCAAGCAACTAATAAAAAATTGTAGATTGGAGAGTTTTCCAAGTTGGAGAGAATGTTTTTGGCTTCATATTACATGATGATTTTGAGTGCTATTGTTAAAAGGAATCCAACTGGGAACAATCAATTGAAGGGTATAAATCATCGTATCCTCTCCATTCAAGATAGGTTTGAATATTTTAAAATTTTTCATATAAAAAGAGACTTAAACCCCACAACTGATCGTTGGGATAAGTTAGGCTCAATTATTGAACAAGGAATTATAGAAATCAATGGAAAAATGGGGGTCCTTCTCATCCCCTAGTCCCCTCGATCTTGGTGAGAACTATCAACTCAAGATGAGAGTTATTGGTAGAAACTCTCTTCACTTCACACATATGATATTAAATACCAAATGTGGAATGGCTTCGACTTCGTCTTCAGTTTTGGTGCTTTGGAGAGATCTCTCATGTGGTTTTGACTGTGGTTTCCTATGTTCGTCGAATGCTCATTGGGTTGCTCGATTACATTCCTATTGACTTTGGTTGAGACTAGTGTTACAGGTTACCTTCACCCTTGTTTCACAATGCTAAATTATAGGTTCCCTATGGATTTTCATGTAACGTCCCCACCCCCAAGTTGGTCCACGCCACACAAAATCTCGTCTTCTATCACAATTGAATTTATGATTTCTTGGAAATGTACTCATTATTGCTCTGATATCACAATGTATTGTTTCCCATTACCAACAAACTCAGAAATTAGTTTTGATACAATCATTACCTAAAATTCCCTGCATATGTTTCAATATGTAGTTCTAACAACAACCACTCATGCATAAATATGTACAGTTACAAAAGATAGATTAAATATATTACACATAGTAAAGAACATATAATTACACACAAGAACACTTATCTTTTATGTAAATCACCAACCACATGCAGACCTCAGATCTTCCACCCAACCATAGACTATGTTGCTCATAAACTCTCAGCAACAGGTCACCCCCAAGTTGAGGCTACAAACTCCACCCTGAAAGGTTTTATAAGTCATTCTAAGGTCTATACAACACGATAAATATCAATTTAGGGTGTCAACTGCTACAACTATCCTCTATCCTCTCATTTCCCACATGCATGTCCCACCCTAGGAAGTGTACCCCTTCTCTGTTCAATAGTCCTCCTATTGTCCCACTTCCCTTTCGGGGCTTCAACAATAGGCCCGAAAGAAAGTCTCAGAGCCCTATAGTTATTTCCTAGTGCACCCACAACTAATTCTTAGCATCTCTCCCACTCACAGAGACTTCTCACGGGCCTGACAACCCGCTTCTTCAACACAAATGATCTTGGTTTTCTAGTTACCAAAAACTCCCAGATCTTCCCGACCACAGGTACGACTATTGTTGGTAGCATACATATGGTAGGCAATCAATGAGAGAGTAATGAGAATTCCCCCAAAATACACTAAGTCTCTCCAATAAATTTGCATGTCCCTGACTTGACACTTGTATTGATGGAAGTTTCATGAGCCCCACTTGGGTATACTCTCCCCATCCTAAAAACTTAGGAAAATATATCTCATGATTTAGACTTTAGAAAATATTAATATAATGTTTCCTTGACTTAATCCCCCTTGGCCTAGTTCTTCATCCTAGACCCTTAGCTCCCTTCCCCTCTAGTGGATTTGTATCTCTCCATACTCTTTCATCTGGTTGGTCTACAACAACAATGTATTTTATTAATAATAAAAGTGATACATATTACAATGATAGCCTCATTGTCCTTTCAACATCTAGTCTCTCTGGCCTAATAATCTCACAGGCACCCTCGCCTATAATATCTTGGCTCACCAACTTATAAAACATATGTACATTCTCAATTGGGTTCAACATGGGGGTATTACATTCCACTCCCCCTTATTTATGCACTGTCCTCAATGCATTATATACAATGTACATTCAAAATTCTTCAAAAAGATGAGAGTACTCCTCCCCATGGCATCTTCATGCTCCCAAGTTGCATCTTCAGGACTATAATAGGTCCACTAGACCTCACTTTCTCCAAGCCTTTTCTATTGAAGCATGTTGTCCTTTAAGTGCTCATATTCTCAAGTGCCAGATTCGTATCTTCATACTTCAACTGGAAGCATTTTTATCTATTCCATGGATCTTCTTCGAAAAATAATTTAGCTCACCGTTCATTCTGAAATTCCCAGCCTTAATAACCATCATCTCATCCAAGTATGAGATTCCATCTTATAATTTTCTTAGTTGTTATGACAACATGAATTAGTCTTTATTATGAATTTCAACAATGACATACTTGAGACCAATTTTCCTACAATACTTCCAACTTGCACTCAGTCAAACAGATTGTTAGTGTTTCCCATACAATATACTTTTATTGTAATACTTACAAAAGCTCACAAGTGATTTCAAAATTATCTACATTTTACAATTTAATCACAATTATCAATCCATTTATCAAATGGAATGAGAACAACATTCCATGCACATGTATTATCAATAACTAAGATGTCCCTTCTTCTAGACATAATTATTTTCATTACATTGTTTCCCTCAGATATTTCCTATAAACAATCTTCATGTGACTACTTTAACCTACAACTGTTTTCATTGCAATATCTAACAGTGCCTCAAATGTTCTCACTAAATAATCTCAACATCTCAGTTGTTAGCATAATCATTTCCATGAAATATCATACATAATCATTAGTTTTCATAAAACTAATGAAATATAATCATTAGTTTTCATAAAACTAATGAAATATAATCGTTAGTTTTTAGAATGCCCTTTATCTAAGTCATGCATCCCACCATGATAAATCAGAGGGTCTGGTCAATTCCTCGACACATCATCCATACACTTCTTATTTCTTTCTCAACCATTTGGATGTCTTCCTTTTCGTCCCAACCACTACACCAAGAGTAAAAGTTTGTGGTTCTCTTCTGTGTTGGCAAAAAAGGTTGCAGTCCAAACATTAGTTATAAGTAGGAAGACCATAGGATACTTATGTGGCACTATAGCCTTTCCATAACTAACCATGGCATGGCTTCACACATGGTTAGATTTGTTGGCATTCATTTCCATAACAGGGTCATACCCTTTTTTTTTCTTTGGTTATTAACTCATAACTAATATATCATGACATGATACTATGTCAAATGTATGCATTCAAAAGATAAACAACTTTTATAACTATCTCAAGCCTTCAACCTTTACCACACCCAGTGGCATATCATTTTGTTTAAATGTGTTCAAATACACACAATTATATCACTTCAAATATTAATTCTAGATGAGGGAAATTATTACCTAAATTCCCTTCAATAATTATGCAACATAAGTACATCAAACTCATACCTGCATAGTTGCCATTGAATGGGTTTAATTCTTCCTGATTAGTTGGTATTAGTAGGATATTCCATGCCTCCTTCACCAACCTCTTAATCAACCATTCATCTTCATGTTGCTTCCTTCATATGGATGAATTCCTTATGCAGAAACATCATCAACAACACTTGCAATCATGCAATAAATATCTCTTTCCTGGCACAACAACCATCATTAGAAAAAAAAATTAATTCATATATATAACAATAGAATACTCTTAGTATTCAACATGTTATCTATCTATCTATCTATCTATCTATCTATCTATCTATCTATATATATATATATATATATATATATAAACAAATCTACACTCACTAATGCATATCTATATGCACTAAGAATGCATCCTTAGCATGCTCATAAATGCACATTTATTACATCTTCTTTTGTTGTATATGGTTGTCCAACTAGCCATATCATAATTTTTGCTACAACATTTGCAACAACCTATTTCTTGCCTCTTGGAAAAGCCTCGGTGAGTAAATATGAATCATGCTCATCAAAAGTTGCCTCTAACTCTGATCATATCATCACCATAGCCAAGTGGGACCCAAGGCTCTCTGGCACCCTGCTCTCTCTCATCAACCTCTAAGGCTCTCAAACATACTCCTTTTCCTCCTTCATAGTCTCTTGAAACCATATCGGTTTCCTCTTCCCTGAAGTAAACTCTAGTTGAGTAGTCTCCTCATGCCCATGAGTCTCAGGCAAAAATATCTGATCAGTAGTCTGTGACCCTGAAGCACCTACACCAACTACTTGTATATTCGACAAATTTGACTCTGAACATTTCCCAAGTGAACCAGTTGTTGAAATGGATACTTGACACTGAGAGGGAAGGGGGGTGAATTAGTGTCACAAAACTTTGGACAATTTTCCACTTTTCATAATTTAACTTAACAACATGTAGTTATTTCATTTTCTCAACCAATATATAAAAGAATAAATATTTTATTTATTTATTTAACTTGAATGAATACATAAGATCAATCTCTTAATTTCATCTTCAAACAACTATGAGAGACCCAACTCTCTGTTACAAGACCCAGCTTGTAGTTCTCAGATCCAACTGAGAAAAGAGGAATCCAATCCTCATAACAAGTCCCAACATGTTGATCTCATATCCAACTGAGATGTGAGGAATCCAATCCTCATACAAGACCCAACTTGTAAATAGGCACCAACCTGATAGAATGAACCTTCATTCAATCCATTATATATAAATATATATACTTCAACAAATTCAACTACACTTTCTTCTCACCATTCCTTCTTGTTTATATAGTCTTCCAACTGGTGTGAATTTGAATCATTGTGTCTTTTGATATTTGAACCATTGTACCTTTTCATTTAAATGATAATAGTAATCTTTAAATAATATCATTTTCCCTTTTAGCCTTTATTCATAATGCTCATGAATTGACTCTCTTTTAATCAGGATTGTGTGTCGGTTATTTTGTCTTCATGAGTTGATCACAGACCTGGATCAACTCATTATATTGTACTCATGCTTCTGCTATGTTCTCAGTTTACCAACATATCATATTTGATCTTTTATCAATTCTCTATATTGTTCTAGCGTTAACTCTCCGTTGAATTAAATATGTATGAGGTGCTTCCTTCAAATCATTTACATATGACCATATGCGCAAAACCATGGGCTCATTGATTTAAGGGTTGCCTCTTCTTTTACCCTTATTTCTCTATTCCATACGACTGCAGGTGGTGATGAGGCGCTAGGCTAAATAAGTTCTTGATCACTTGTCAATATCTATAGTCACTTTTTAATCACACGATGATATGGACAAATGTTGTTACTTCAAGACTTCGTCCTTTGTGACTTCCATCCTCTTTACAAATATCCCAAATAAAATATGTGTGTCCATAATCTTCAACGGTTTAGAATGCTCTCCGAAGTATATCAACGATTAGTGTTAACTTTGGCCTTCATAAATTTGGGTGATTTATCCTTCACAGTCCTTCAATCTTCCAGAGTTCATTTTGTCGAAGTAGATCGGACGGTTGGATTTTATTTGCACGATTAACAGTTCTCATTCATTTTGGAACTTCGGGACTTCAGGTATTTGCTGGTGGTGAAACTGACGAAGTACAAACTCTCAGAGTGATGTAACTTTCTGACATCACTTGTTGACGTGGCACTAACTGAGTGGCTGCAACATGTCACTTAGATTCGTGTCTCACACATACCTAAAATGCCAACTACACTTTGACACTTGTATTCATATGATTACGCCACGTGTCCTTGTTAATGTAGATCTCCTCATGTGGCACATGTTCTTCTCCTGGATGTAATGGTTGTTCTAACTAACTCCCGAAATGTATCTCAGATCGACAACTGAGAGAGACTTTGTAACTTCAGCCTTCGGGTGAACTCATATGTTCTGAATCCTTTTTTGCCAAAGTGGTTAGTGTCGAATTTGACCATTATTTTGATCCAATGACCATCATGTATTTTCTATATCTGATGGTCCTCATTTAACCCAAAAAATATTAACTCAATCCAACGACTATCAGGAATTCGTATATTCAGGATCTCAAGCCTTTTTCCTTGCTTATCCTATCCTTCTACTTTCCTTGATCCAATGGTTGGGATATTTCCCTAAGTGTTTCTTAGATCAGACGTCTTGCATCTACCTCGAGACACTTTTTGTCTTACCCTGTCCTTCCACTAAACTTGATCCAATGGTCAGGATACTTCCTGAAGTGTTCCTCAGATCGAATGACTCATGTCCACTTCAGGACTTCAACCTTTCTTACTTCTCGTTTTACCCAAAGTGTAACCTACTCACAACTTTTAACCCGAAATGAATGTTGTTCATTGATTGTGATCTTAGATCGATGACTCGATCTATATACAATGCCTATTTTCCTTGTTTTAAATCCAACAACTCTTATTTTTCCCAAAAATTTACCTACGATCGGATGGCTCACATTTACTTTGGAACTTCGGCTTCCGCTAAAATTCCTTCATGCACATTTCCTTTGGTCGATTTTACCTGAAGTGGTCAATGTGGGGATGACCATGCGTATGTCACTTCCATGATCTATGGTCTATGACTTACTCTGTCCTTCCACTCAACTTGATCCAACGGTCAAGAATTCTCTCGGAGCAGATCAACAATCAGGGATGATTTTGGGGTCCTCACTAGCATGACGTTTAAAACTATTTTTGAGTTCCACAATGGAAACTTCTCGTTTGATAGTGGAACTGATGCCAACCTTATATCTATTGGTGGGTGAGGATCGCTGGTCTAGAATAATTGCGGGATTAGAATTAACATGTTGTTTAATTCTCCCTTCGCACTCTGCAATCAATCTTTGCCCTTGATCTGGCACTTGCATATCCAATAGTCATGACTTGATCTCATCGTTGACCAGTCCTCCAACAGTCCTTCTCTTGTAATCTAACGGTCTAGACTAATTGTGGGATTGAAATTAACATATTGTTTAATTATCCCTTCACGCTTCGCAATCAATCCCTACCCTTGATTTGGCGCTTGCGTATCCAACGGTCACGACTTGATCTGATCGTGTTTCTGCAATGCGATTTTCCTTCTGAGCTTTGATCTCTGCATACTGTCTGACATTTTCATTCTCTTCATATTGTTTGACATTTTCATTCTCTACTAACTGTTATACTGTTGACATCAATGATAATTTCATCAATGATAACTTATCATCACATCACAATGTCATCGACTATTGACATCAATGATAAGATATCAATGACAATATGTCCAACATCAGTCACCCATGAACTCGATGTACTCGACATTTGAGGCTATGTCCCCTGCGAAGAATCACTCTACAACTGTTGGACCTCCTAAACACTTTTTCTCAACTCGATAGATCTCCTTAAATCTATACCTTCCTCAAATATGACATCTCTCCCCACCACCACTCTCCTCAGTGATGGAATGTAGATCTGGTAGGAATTTGCGATCTTTGAGTAACAAACTAGTATCCCTCTATGTGATGTGGGATCTATCTTTGTCATCTTCTCTTAGGGGACATGAAATAACATCGAGCACCCAAATATGCACAAGTGCTCAACATCAAGCCTACTCCCACCAAAGGCCTCCTCAGGAGTATTCCTCCACAAATCTCTATGGGGACTCCTTTTCTGCATATAAACTGCAGTACTAGAAGCCTCTTCCCACAAGTAGAATGGAAGTTCATGATCATGAAACATACTCCTTGCTGCACCCACTATGGACATATTCTTCCTCTTTGCAACACTATTCTGTTGTGGGTTGTAAGGAATGGTCAACTTCCTTATGATACCCTTCTTGGTACATAAATATTCAAACTCCACAGAGGTATACTGACCTCCAATATCTAATCGCAAGACATTGATACGATTTCCTTTTTGGTTCTCGACAAGATATTTGAACTCTTGGAATCTCTTGAATACCTCACTCTTGGTCTTCAGGAAAATGATATAGGTCTTCTTGGAGTGGTCATCAATGAAAGTAACATAATAATCTTGACCACCCAAGAAAAAACATGGCATGGGCCCACACACATATGTGTGTATCAAGTCTAGTACCCCATCTGATCTACGATCACTATTGGGAAAGATAGTCTTGGTGTACTTCCCAAAAGCACACCCTTTGCACAGCTCTTGATTCTCAACGTTGAACTATGGCACACTCATCACAATATCTCTCAACAATATCAACGCTTCATGATGCAGCTGATCCATCCTACAATTTCATGACTCACACAAATGATTGTTGATGCTACTACTCATCAAAGAATACAAGGGCTAGAAAAACAATCTATACAGGTTCCCCTCTCTCGTCCCAATCACTCTGCTAGAAGTGACACTGGACCCCTTTGGGTGAATGATGACCTTTATCCCTCTGAAGGACACCTCAATATCCCTATCCTATATGGAGGAAACTGAAATAATATTCTTCTTCAACCCCAGGACATACAATACATCCCTAAATACCAAGGGTGAAATACACTCCCTCTAAAATGATATTTTTCCACACCTAGCCACCTTGACAATCATGTCATCTCCAAGCACTATCTCCAACCTGATCTCTGGATATTTGAGATTAGTGAAGTGCTCTCTCACACCTAACATGTGACTCAAAGCTCCATTGTCAGTATACCAAATGTTGGATGGTGTCTCAACTATTGAACAACAAACTACCAAGGAGAACTCCCTCTCAAACTAGATGGTAGAATCCTTCTCCTTTATTATATCTATAGCACCACCCAAATTTTGATTAATTGGGTTGGTTGTCATTGATGTCAACCCTTGAAGAAAGTTCGATAGAGAATTCTGGTAGCAAAATGGTTTGGTCAATGAACTCAAGTTTGTTTGATGGATAGTGGTATCAGTTTTGATATATTTGCAGGTAATACTATTCTATATGGATAATACATGTCATGTCATTTCCGGGGGTATGTGGAATGCCACATAAGTCCTCATGGTTAGAGAGTTATGTCCATGTGAAGTTGGAGAGCCCTCATGAGTCATCTAGAAGCCCCAAAAGGTCAAAGTAGTCAAAGTGGTTGCAAAGAAGAAATCATTTAAATAATAAAGTGAAGTGATGAGTGTACTATAAGTCAAAGTGGATA
>JZKD02S2415738.1:296440-317124 GCA_000966675.3 Picea glauca | reverse complement strand
GGACAAGTGGTTAGAAGTGGGTTAGCCCTAAAATAAGGAAAGTGGGTTAAGATGGTTAGAAGGTAATTTAAATAATAAAGTGAAGTGATGAGTGTACTATAACTCAAATTGGATAAAAAATAAATTATTAAAATAACAAATTTAATGGAGAAATTACTAATTGGAAAAGTGGTTAGAAGTCGGTTAGCCCTAAAATAAGGAAAGTGGGTTAAGATGGTTAGAAGGTAACCCCTTGAGGAAGCTACATGAAAGTATAAATAAGAGGCCATGGTCTCTCATTTTTAATAAAACTTGAGCATATTGAATATCTACAAGTGATTGAGGTAACCAAATTATATCTAAGCAAAATTTCATAGGGAAGGTGAAGTAAATAAGGCCGAAATTTGAGAGAGGATAAATTCTTTTGATGATGATTTCTAAGGTCTGTTATTTACAGGTCATCTCACCATTTTCACAATAAATTTTTTCTAGAATGATTCATACTGTGAAATTGGGAGACCATTAAGGAAATATATCCAAGTAATTGGGATAAAATATTCATCTTGTGGGTCATTTTATTTTTGGAGATACACTCCGTGGAAAATAGGGTTTGTGGCTAGTCCTGAAACTAGTTTAAAACATGTGTTTTAAGTAAAAACGTCATAAATTCTTCATAACAGATCCAAATTCAGTACGACCAAATGTATCAGTTATAGTACAATATTTAGTATTATTTGTACCATTTTCATATCCATAAAACAAATATTCCATGTGGGGCACGCTCTACAAGTTCGCTCTCTAGAATAATCCAGAATTCAACAAGGTATGCCATTTTTTCTATAACTCCTTTTCTGAGAGGTTCCAAGTAGTGAAAATGGAGGAATTGCATAAAATACATTGAAGAACATTGTGTACCATTTTCAGATCTTTATTCATTATAGGTACATAGTTATGATTATTGCAAGTTAGGGTTGTTGACTAATCCAAAATTAGTCATGTGAGACTAAAGTAAAGTTTGATGAAAATGATAGTATATTGTTGTTAAAGTTAAGGAAGGTTTGCATGCATGTGATCATATACACCAGGTCCATTATAGAGTTACAAATCAGATTTGGATGATGAAATTGATGAGGGATTTTGTTTGAGGTACATATTGGGTACATGGTTGAGACAAATAGTTGATGAGTTGGCACATACATGATGTGTATAGTTGATGATGTTGGTACATATTGATGAGTCATAGTTTATGTGTATTTGATGCATGATTGGTACATATTTGGTGCATGGGATGCACTCGTTGATGGTACAGGTTGAGGTACAAGTTGGTGCATGGTTGATGCACTTGTTTATGGTACATGTTGATTACAGGTTATTTGGTACAGGTTGGTGCATGATTGATGCACTTGTTTATGGTACAAGTTGATTACAGGTTGATTGGTACAGGTTTAGAACAGTATATCTCACAATGATAGTGTGACAGTGGTTCCATCATTCTACGTCAAGGCAGTTGGACGGGGCAAGGATAGGTGGTTGTAGCCACCTTCCGGTTGTAGTCAAAGAACATAGGGGGTTGTAGCCTCCTTCTAGTTGTAGCCAAAGAATTGGGGAGTTGGAGCTTCCCTCAGGTTGTAGCCTAAGAAAATAGGGGGTTGGAGCCTCCTTCTAGTTGCAGCTGGAAAACAAAGGAAGTTGGTGCTTCCAATGAATGTAATTCTTAAAGACATATAAGAAAAATCATTCCACGGGTTTTTCCCTTTGGGTTTCCACGTAAAAACATTGGTGTACTATGTATGTGTATGATTTATCATTTGTTCATTATTTATTTACTTTGAAACTATTGGATGATAATGCTACATTGATATAACACTTGCATTTTGTGGTTAAAAAGGATTAAATTTATCTATTACTGATTCACCCCCCCTCTCAGTAATCCAACACCAACTTATTCTTCTTCTTCTTGTTGGGATAATTTCCAACATAGTGCCCCAACCAAGGAATCTAACTTTGCTCAAATCCCTTCGCTGCTCAACCTATCTCGGTTGTTACTTCTTTGCCCCACCTTTGAGCCATTTCTTGGTCTTCTTCTTGCCCTTTTCCAAAAGAGATATATAACCTTCATCACCATCCTCACCTAGTTGCTGACTAGAATATTAGGAGCCAACTTTAAGCTCCTCCTGCACAAAGTCATCCCAGAAGGCCTTTTTCCATTTCCCTATGCAGACTTATCATCCCTGTTTGTAAAATCCCAGAGATAAAAATACATATTTTTCCACATGTACGCACCTTTCCTACTATAAAGCATGTGTATATGCAGGTTTCACCACTATAACCCACATATATCAGGATTTGTGCCCAAAAATTAAAATTAATGTCGGGTTTCCATGTCATGAAAGGAGATCTATGATCCTTGGCCTTCCATATACTGGAAATGTTCTGACTCGACCCTTCAGTTCCATTTGAAGGCTATAAATAGGCCAATTCTAAGATATGGAAAAGGAGGAGAAATAATTCAACGTTGAGAGAAAAGTTACTCTAGAGAAATTATTTACTTCATATTGAGTTTGCATCCCTTTGTCCTTTAAGTCTAAACACAATGTTCATCCCCCAAGCTCTTCCCTTATTGATTGAAAACCTCATTGTTTTTATTTTATGATCTTTCTTTTGGTGGAGGCCCAACTGGAAGGAACTTAGTTTCTCGGTTCTGAACCGTGCCGACACGGAAGTTTGTAACATTTTCACTTTCACTGATCATATATTAATAGAAATACTCTTTTCCCATCCAATTGATATCTTGAAAATATTTGAATTATTATTCCATGGGCGTATTTGTCATGTTTATTAATAGATTATTCTATTGAATGTGCTAACATCATTTATTATCACCATATGCTTTCTTTGCTTATTTGTTGAGGACTAGTTGCAGGTATATTGCTTTGGGTAAAGTTCTCAATGATGGACTTCATCAAACATCTGGACGAGGTAGGCATTTTATCTTATCTTGCTAGCATATTTGTTTACATAGCATACTTGAGAAGAGATCTGATTTCTGTAGTCATTTCCGTCTGTTGTGGTTTACCCTAGCCATAGAGAGATTTTCCTTGTAACAGAATTGGCGACCATACTAGGGATTGAATATTCTTTCTTAGGGTTTGGAGTACTTTTCTCCTTAGATTTATCTTGTTCCTATTGTGTTTCTTGTCGTATCATTGCTTGACAGCCTTTGTTCACTCCGGGTCTGATTTTTCCAGCCTTCTTCCTTGCCTAGCTTTGTTTTTGAAACATATACTCATTTTTTGGATTGACAACCATGTATATACGCGGGTTGTCCCTTTGCAAGCTGTGTACATACACTATGTTTCCTTGAACAGTCGTGTACATCATCCTTCTTTGCTTGTTTGCTGGTTTTGGTGGTTGTTGGGTGGGATTTGATGTTTGTTGAGTCTTCTTGGGTCTCTGTAGTGATTTTTAAGTGCCTATGGGATGATAGGAAAACTGTATGGGGTTGAATTTTTGGGCGGAGTCTTTCTCATCACCTTTTCATATTGAATGTCCTTGTACATTGGGCTGGGTGTCTTGTTGCTTGGTATCCTACTTGAATTGTCTGTTTCTATACATAGTAGAGTTTATATATCAATTTTTTGTTCATTCCATGCATTTTCACTTTAGTTATATTGAAAATACAAAAATATTAGGCATTTTTCATTGCTTGGCATTTTTTATCTTTTGAGTCTTGGTCATTAGCTTAGTGCATGTAATGAAAGATTGCATTTTTACTTAAGAATTGTGGAGTTGAAATTGAAAATTGTATTTGTTATTAGAAGCATATCATTCAATGAAAATTGAAGTTAGGACTTTGCATTATATTCATATTTACTTTTCTTGCTGAGCCATAACATCATGAGTTTCACTACCATACATTTTTGAGTAATCGCGGCCACTAAAATTAACGCTATAATTTAAAATTGATTAGTCACTATTTTATTTTCTAGGGTGCACAAACTAGCTTAGGATTTAGTGCCCTGGAATAGCATTTTGTGAGTAAACTTCTCTAAGGAAATTAAATCAACATATGTATCTGACAAAGGGAGTGGAGAAATCCAATGTATAATTGGTAATATCAGGAGGCTCTGCTCACACCAGAGTTAATCACGAGGTCGCATGAGGTTGATTGAAGGGATATCCCCCCGATACCTTCTTATCACCAGAGATATTTCTAGGGATCTATTTGTATCTGGGGATCTTGTTAGTGCCTTTACCTCCATGAGAGGCGGTACTTTCAAGGTTTCAAGCTTTTCTACCCTACCCATATGGTGGACCTGACTTACGGTTGCTCTCATGTGCATCGGTTATACATTGGTTTATTAGTTGCTTGACTTAGGTGTCACATAGGTTACTTTCAGGGGTTATTCTACAGGTACTCTGGGTCGGATAAGGGTCAGACAACACACAACCTTTATGGAGGATTACCTCTCCGGGGGGATCTGACCGACTAGTTGTTAAGCCCATGAGATCCCTTATAACTGATTATGTTACCTCCAATCTTTAGCAGGGAGTCTCAAGCCCCTCTTGGGTGAGACATACCTTCTTTAGGGAGGGAGGCCACTTTCATCCACTTTACCCCATTTGTGTGCATATTGGCCATTTGATTTTTGGTGTGCTCTTTGATTACTAATTTCCCTCAGGAGTGTTTACTAAGTTTTTTCATTATCATGGATAGTGGAGTCCCTTTAGATTCCTCATTTACTTCTACCCCTCATCCCCATGGGGTAAATCTATTTGCTTTCCATAATGGTATGCAGAGCTATGACGCTCAGTCTGCACCTTGGGTCTCTAGTCATTTTCCTGTTGATATGCCTTCACCTTTTCAATCATCTCCCTGGTCCACTTATATGAATCCTATCATTGGATCTGGGGGCACCATGGCCCCGATGCCTATGTCTTCATTTGATATGAGTCATGTCCCTCAACCAACTCTCACTGTGGGAGGTTGGAACCTCCCATCTTACGGATTCGGTCCTAGCTATGCTCTGACATGAGATAATACTCAAATGGGTGTTTTTTCTACTTATTACACCCCATACGTGTATCCTTCATCCACCATGCATGCTCATTCAAACACTTTTCCCATGGCGGGTCCACACATATCCCTAGGTCTTTCATATGGGGAGAATCTATTTTATAGTTTGGGCCACCCTCTTCATGGAACCCCTTCACAAGGGGGAAACATATATCCTCACTTGAATATTCCTTATCATACTTTTTTCTCTTCATAGACTTCAGTGATGATGCCCATACACACCTCTTCAAATTAGTTAGGCAGAGGATACTACCTTTCCAGATAGGGATAGGGGTAAACCAGGGTCCTTCTTGGTCTGCAATGTTCCAAATCCAATCTTTCCCTAGACCTTGGTATCAAATGCCATAACCCACTGCTAGCCCAGTCACTTCCAGTCATACTAGAGCACCATCACCAACCTCTACCGATCATGTTGGAGATGGTTCAACGACCTCTACAATTCATGTTGATGAACCGCACCCAGTCGTTGATAGTCATGTTGGGGGCATCACTTTAGTCGCCGCAAGTCATATCAATGTCACATCTCCAACCTTTGTACACCATATAGGAGATGACTCTCTCGCCTCTGCCAGTCACGTTGAGATCATGTCACCAACTATTGGTAATGATGATGGGGGCATCGAGAAGCCTAGATGCTTCAAACGTAACCCTAAATTCCTTTGCAGTACTTGTGAAGGAAATCACCTTACTCATTTTTTTCCAGCCACTGTTGGGATACCAGAAGCATGGGGCTCATCTAAGGGCCCTTCGTATTCTGAGGCATTTGTAGTTTCCCCACACCCTATTTCTCCTTTGATTGACATGGAAGTAATGCCACTGCAATCTTCTCTTGACCACACCCCCATTGGTGAGGGTGATATGTCCCCTATCCATATTATCTTGCATCCTCTTCAAACTAGAATTGAAGAAGTGGTCGTACCAATGCAATCTTTGGTCAATCCTACTCTCCTTGTGGAGGGTGATGCATCCTTCAACCATGTCATAAACATTCCTGATCCTACACCTTCTGAAAGAGAGAGAGTTTTACTCTCCCCGATTTCTCTCCCTCCAAGTCTTGAGGAGATACCCTTTGATTGGGACGATCTTGTGGGGTATCCAATGCCCCCTCCTATGTATTTTCCTGTAAGAGACATTATCCAATATATCATGGAGGAGATAACCTCCGCTAGCACTTTATCCTCCTCGACTTAGACAACTTTGGGTTTTCCCAAGCTTATGTCAGCTATTCGTAAGATACTGACATTCCACAGAAGTCTAGCACGGGAGCCTTGGCCTCCCCCATGACTTTCCTCCTAGAATCTTCCAAGCAAGTCTAATTTAAGCTCTTTTCTGACTCCTCTATAAAACAAAAAATATTGTCGAGTGATTTGTCCCTTTCAGACTCGTTAAAATTGGACTTGAAAGGTCATGATTCTTAGTTAAGCTCTTTTCTGACTCATTTTCAAAAAGTGAAAAGATTTCCAAGTGAAATTGTCTCTTTCACACTCGTAAATTGGATTTGAAAGGACATCTATTTGGCACAAGTTTATCCCTTTTTCACACCAAGTAGACTAAATGTCATGAAAAAGGAAATTTTTTGGCGTCAAGTTGTGATTGCATCTCATGCCCTTGATTGCAGTATTGAGCCTTTAGTCAGTTCTCTCTTTGTGTTATAAACTGTTTGCCTCAACAATTTTTGCATCCTCAACCAACCAGAGCCTCACTTATATCCTTCGAAATTTGACACCCTATACCTAGGAGAGAACATTCCCCTGAGTGTCCATCTCCCGCATGCATCTCCTTGCATTGAGCATAGGTATGTTCCACTATTGGAACTAGTTTTTCTTACTTGCGACACCCATTTCCTCCTCTGTATCATAGCATTCATTTGTCTATGAAAAAACAAAAAAATACGAGCGGGAAGGGTGTATTATCTTATATTGGCAACAGTCGTGTTGCCTTTGAACAGAGCACAAATTTATTGAGTACATTTTTCATCATACTTTTGGGATTAGCATGGCCTTAGGAATCTGAGCTCATTACAGAGTCTTCTCTATCGAATTGTTACTCTTCCAGTACCTATAGATAATTTCATTGATGCCTCTTGCATCTCATGGTTTCATCATTGAGTCTATCTTGTTGGAGTCTTCCACATGTCTCATGCTCTTGTTCAAAGGACGTCTATCAACCTGTGTCAGCCACTTCTTAGAACTCTTGACTTTGCATGTTATCCATACCCTTAGTTTTTCTCAGAGTCACATGATACTATAGTCCTATCATGCACCCTGGTCCTACTTTCATCATTGGTAGGTAACCTTAAACCCAACAGTCGACATTTCATCATTGGTCATTGACTGGGTGGTTTCCATTTTGTTCAACAACAAGACATCTATTCACACATTGGGATTCGTGTAGTGTCTTGGATGCCATTAGCCTTATTGGTGGTTTCCTCACCTTTGTCAACAATTTTCCTCATTGGTTGTTATTCAAATGGTTTTTTCAATGTACCACTTACACTTGGCACATGCAAATGATGCATAAGGTCATTGGTTCGTGAACATGTTCTTCATCCGATTTCCTCCAAATCATAAATCTCCTTCTTTGTACCTCATGCTAACTAATGAGAGATTCCTTAATGCTCTCCTTTTAGTAGGTCTCCTTCCATTGAATTCATCTCATCTATTCTGGAAACGAGACCTGGAGTCTTATGAGTACTTTGAGGCTTGCAGTCATCAGTGGCAGGTTCGTTTTCCATCGACAGATGGGAATACATCAATGTATCTTGATCGATGGATTCTTTAGGTGTTCGACACCGACTCCTTTATTCACACTTGTAAGAATGTACTTGGTGCCTTGATACCTACTTTTATTATTGGTAGGTTGTCTCACGTTTGTTAATGGTATACCTCAATGACCGGTAATCAAATGATGTCTCATTGTGTTCGACCTCAACTCCTTTATTGACATGATGTAGACTTGCACCCTTGGTGGATTGTGTAGAAGACTTGAAGACATCAGTATTTGGCCTCAAATTTCCTGAGTTGTTGCTTCCTTTTCATTAGACCAATACCTATATGACTTCAGTGATCATGGGAGATTAGATTGTACTCCATTGTACACATATATCTTCATATTGAATTTGATACTGGTTCTACTGGGCCTTGTTTGTGACTATGAAAACTTTTGGCATGTAACCGCATTTGTATTTGCCTATTAATGGCCACGGAAAGTTGTTTGGTATATTTTCACATGGATCTGCAGTGTAATTCTATTGGCAGCATTGTATGCGAAGTCAGTGCAAAATGTAATGAGCAACTAGTTCTTCCAGTTGGTTCCCCATCACTCCACTTCTGGGTTGTTTATAATGTATTTCGGCCATCACAGATACTCCTCTGAACTCACACATTAGGTGGCATATTTTATAGCAATATTTGCCTCACCCTATGCATTCTTGCACATAAGGCCTTTTTCCATTTCCCTATGTAGACTTATCATCCCTATTTGTAAAATATTGGAGCTAAAAATACATATTTTTCCACATGTACGCACCTTGCCTACTATACAACATGTGTATACGCAGGTTGCACCACTACAACCCGTGTACATTAGGATTTATGCCCAAAAAAGAAAATTAATGTCAGGTTTCCATGTCACGAAAGGAGATCTATGATCCTTGGCCTTCCATATACTGGAAACTTTCTGACTCGGCCCTTTAGTTCCATTTGAAGGCTATAAATGGGTCAATTCTGAGCTATGGAAAAGGAGGATAAAGAATTCAACTTTGAGAGAAAAGTTACTCTAGAGTAATTATTTACTTCATATTGAGTCTGCATCCCTTTGTCCTTTAAGTCTGAACACAGTGTTCAACTCCCAAGCTCTTGCCTTATTGGTTGAGAACCTCAATGTTTATATTTTATGAGCTTGCCTTTGGTGGAGGATTGAAGTGGTGGAGGCCCAAATGGAAGGAACTTAGTTTCTCAATTCCTAACCATACCGACACAGAAGTCTGTAACATTTTCACTATTGCTGATCATATATTATGTTAAGAGCCAAAGACTGAATACAAAAGCACCACAACAGATATACAAGAACAATATGCAAAATCTCTTTTATTACTATCAAACCCTTGAGGTAGGGCAACACCATACAATGGATCCTATTATGGAAAGGATCCTCTCCTATTCACTTGCCTCTTTGAGGGGGCATCCTCCTATTGAACTACAACTCACAATACAATATTTCTCTTCATATCCCATTACATTGCTTGAACCCCTTTATATAGTACTAACATCACCTAAGAATATTCTAGAGGAGGAATCTTCTAGAAGTAGAACCTTCTAAGAAGTCCTCTTACATTTATTATATCTAACTACCATAATGGGCCTTATTTAATAATATAGTGGACCTAGTCCACCTTACATTGAATGGCCTCCACTATTATCACTATGGGCCCTATGCCCCCCTATCGCCCCCCCGGATACCTCTCTAGCTACCTTACATTCCATCCCCTTTATGAAAGTGTTGTCTTCAACGCTTGATGTACAACCATATACCAGGGTCCCATGGATAAGTGTGGACCACAATGCTGAAGTAGACTAGAGAAACATGGTCCCATTGAAAAATTGAAGCCACCATGTTGAAGTAGTCCAACCTCCATTGTAAACCAGGGTTCCATGTCCAATTTATCATGTGAACCCCACATGGAAGATATCGACACCCAATAACCAATTGAAAATGATGCTCCAAAGACTGACACATGTCATGTGGATCCAAATAAGAAGATCCATCCACATAGTGGAAAATGGTCGTAGAAGAATCTGGAAGGAATAATATCACTGTAGAATATGTAGGATGGACATTGGTAATAATCATTGGCTCCCGATTTTCCACATTGATACTCTCTACAGAAGGTCGATTAGAGTTATCAAATAAAATATGAAAGTAATTGTCATCCCAGAAATGAAAACAATCCATATACCAATCATCGCAATCAGCCTCCAAATCATACCAAGCATATATTTATTGATTATATTCATCCCTGATGTCCACCATAAGAAATCTTTCTTGCATGCTATCCACTGAATCTTGAATACTATGAAAACTATCATTGAGGTAGTTTGTGAGACCATCCCATTTGACATCCAATGTGTCAAACAATTGGGATTTGAATGCTTTGGTAATCTATAGAATTTATTTGAGGGTTTGAGAGGAAATAGCCATCTGAGCACCCTAGGAACTCTTCGGTCCCACATCCATCATGAAAAAACCCAAAAAATAGAATAATAAGTTATGGCAGAAAATCACGGCTTTTTCTAGAAAAATCCTGAAAAACTATTGAATTTAAAATGCTCATAACTTCACTTCACAGACTCCGTTTTGGCTGATTTGTTTTTTTTAATTGGTTTAAATTGTGAGAGGAACTCAAATCTATAATATGTTTGGGCAAATTTGGCTTCCATCTGCTACAAAAATAAAAAAATTTGCACCACCGTCCGCGGAAAAAACCCTGAAAAACTGCAGATTTTAAAAATTCAATATCTTGACTTCTCGGACTCTGTTTCGAACGATTTGTTTTTTTAACTTGGGTGTTTTTCTGAGAGGAACTCATATCTACAACCGGTTTCTGCATAGTTTTCACAAAAATATACCGATAATTTCTGGAATGTCGCAACCCTCTTTTTTCTTCTCCGAAAAACAAAACTGCAAAAATAAAAAATATTTGCCCACAATGTCTGCCAAGGAAAGTTCTCTGATACCACTTGTTAAGAGCCAAAGACTGAATACAAAATCACCACAACAGATATACAAGAAAAATATGCAAAATCTCTTTTATTACTATCAAACCCTTGAGGTAGGGAAACACCATACAATTGATCCTATTATGGAAGGGATCCTCTCATGTTTGCTTGCCTCTTTGAGGGGGAATCCTCCTATTGAGATACAACTCACAATACAATATTTCTCTTCATATCCCATTACATTGCTTGAACCCCTTTATATAGTACTACCATCACCTAAGAACATTCTAGAGAAGGAATCTTCTATAAGTAGAACCTTCTAAGAAGTCCCTTTACATTTATTATATCTAATTACCCATTTATTATATCTAACTACCATAATGGGCCTTATTTAATAATATAGTGGACCTATTCCACCTTACATTGAATGGCCTCCACTATTATCATTATGGGCTCTCTAGGCCCCACCCACTACCTCTCTATCTATCTTACATATTAATATAAATACTCTTTTCCCATCCAATTGATATCTTGCAAATATTTGAGTTATTATTCCATGGTCGTATTTGTCATTTTTATTAATGGATTATGCTATTGAATGTGATAACATCATTTATTATCACCATATTCTTTATTTGCTTAGTTTTTTAGGGCCAGTTGCAGGTATATTTCTTTAGGTCAAGTGCTCAACGGTGGACTTGATCAAACATCTGGACGAGGTAGGCCTTTTATATTGTATTGATAGCATATTTGTTTACATAGAATACTTGAGAAGAGAGTTGATTTCTGCAGTCATTTTCATCTGTTGTGGTTTACCCTAGACATAGAGAGATTTTCCTCATAACACACCAAATTATTTTTCTTCTTTTTGTTCAGACACTTTCCAACATAGTGCCCCAAGTGGTTAGAAACAAGGAATCTAACTTTTCTCAAATCCCTCCGCTGCTCAACCTATCTTGGTTGTTGCTTCTTGGCCCCACCTTTGAGCCACTGCTTGGTCTTCTTCTTTCCCTTTTCCAAAACAGATATATAAACTTCATCACCATCCTCACCGAGCTGCTGACTATAATATTAGGAGCCAACTCTAATCTCCTCATGCACAAAGTCATCCCAAATCCTCTCCCAATTGGGCATATGCTCTCTAGCTACGATGCTTTGTAAGAAACTCTCCCAAGGTTTGGAGAAGCCATATAAGGTTGTCCTCACCAACTCTCATGGATCTACTGTATTTCCAATCCTTTCCAACTCATCATGAATCTGAGAAAATATCATGATGAATGATGTCACTATATCTATCTTTGTCATCTTGGTGCCTCTTAGCTTCTCCTGAAGCACCATCTTTTGGTTCTAGTTAGGGCTCTGGTACATACCACACAAAGACTGCCACATATGAAATGTGAAGTCCTTACTAGAAACATGAGGTACGGCATGGTCCTTAACCACATCAAGGATAGTCCTCTTGGCCCTGATGTTCCTTTTATAGAACTCATCCATGAGTGAAACATCCGTGGGAGGTACAAAACAATTCTCCATAATATCCCATAACTCTCCCTCCTCCAAAATATAGACAATCCTGGCTTTCTAATAGGACCAATTCCCAGCCCCTGCAATCCTATCCTCCACCCTCAAACGTGCCACCAACATGGACACCATCTGATGCTAAAATTGATACATTCTAACCAAGTACAAGTGAGCAACACTAAAAAACACAACAAAGCCTCCAACACACAAAACTCAAGTCTGGAGATGAAGCTTCCACACAAGTGAAAAATATGCCAACAGTTTGCTCCAAAAATCATCCCACTCACTTGCCCTTAGGTTCTAATACCATGAAGAAATTTGAGGTTCTATAGGTTTCCCAATTGGTCTGTCAAGTGACCTGTTTTTGGGAACTAATTCTATGTACTTTCAAACTATTTTTCTCACTATTTTAGGACAGATTTCTTGTTGTCCAAAACATCCCACCAAATATGAACTTTACCCACTCTAAAATCTTCCCACAAGATTTGGTTTGATGCTCTTTAATTCCACTTGTTATAAGTTTTAATTATGGAAGGTTTTTCTATCCAAGTTATCCTTCTTTAACATGCATTAAACATCAAACACACCTCTAGAATATTTAACAATTACAACCTGGAAAAACTAGGCAAACCATGACAAATGAACACAAATGTTTTTGGTCAACATGACCTTGGAAAAACCCCCATGGGGAAAACCAGTAAGATATATATATATATATATATATATATGGAGATCTGAAAGAAACTGCTACAACAAGTAAATACACAAGTAACCTTATACAATCTAAGATTCTTCTCAATCTTGCAAAGGATTCCCTCTAACTTGTGTCTTCTAGATGATGACTTGCGCCCCTCTTGGGAAATGTTCCTACTAGCTTGTGCTTGCACCCTCTCTAGAAACCTTGGTTATTGGGATGAAGTAATAACCCCTTACCTTTTTTTGTATAGAAATTCTCACAAGTGTGCCTCCACCAATACAATGAAGCACTCCTCCCTCATATGTGCCCCTCCTCAAGATGATGTGAGCCCCTCAACCATATGTGCCCTTACCTCAATCTCTTGGTGTGCCCTCTCACACATGCGCCCCTCTCACACATGTGCCCTCCTCTACTAGTGTGCCCCTACACAATAAAGACACTCCACACTCAACATATCTTTCTTAAGAATCCATGGTGCACCCTCAACCTTTGCTTCTCCTCAACAATGGTGTGCCCCTCTCCTTGGTGTACCCCTCTTCCCCAAAACCTCACTTCCTCTCTTCTCTTCACTCAACTCTCTCAAGTGACAATGAGCCTCATTTTCTCTCCTTTTCCTCCTTTATCCTAATCCTTAAGGCTAACCTAGAAACCAAGGCTCAAATTCACTCTAATCCTTCCTTCAATATGAGTGGATGAGATTAGATCTCATAAAACCACTTAAGTTTCCATAGTTTTCTTTATGTTCATTAATTCACACTTAGGTGAATTAAATGTCACTTTATGACTTAACTAACTAATTTCACTTTATGACTTAACCGACTAATTTCACTTTATATCTTAAGTGAATAAAGTCAAAGTGAAATTAGAACATAAAGTAATAGCACGAGGGTAATACTCTCCCCCTTTGTGTTTAGAGACTCACAAACACAAGAGCACTGCTTTCCTTGGTACCCAAATCTCAACATAATAGGCTATTAATAGTGGATGCATTGGCAAGTTAGTAAGATAATGTCACTTGGGATCAATTTTTCAAAACAAGTGATTAAGAGTTCTAGGCTTTACAAAACCTCATAAGGACAACCTTTTTTTGATACTACAAAAACACCAAAAATGGAGAAGCCAATAAGGGATAGAAATCCATCAATTTTGATTTTATCTTTTATATTTAGCACAAAGGCATGAAACCCTTCAATTGGGGTGTATGATGAGCCCCATTATTGTCTAATATTTCTCACCCTTTCATGCTTGTTTTGTTTATGATCATTGCATAATATCCCTGAAGATACCTAGACATTTCAAAACTTCCACTTGATGGACAATTTAAATATTGTTTAACATTTTCTATTTGAATTAATGTGTTTTGACTTAATTTAAAGGGAATATGAGAAACACATGTTGTGTCCTAAACATTTGAGCTTATTTCACTGATTAACATGTTTTTCATTTGATACTGGGTTTGTTGCAGAGTCTAGTATATTAATCATTGGAATTTGACATCTTCCTCTAAGTGATCTGAAAATTGAATGAATTTGTTTCCAATAGATCTTTAAAAAGAAGAAGACTTATCTCTTTAAATTGCAAGTGTATAAATGGTATGTGTTTGGGTAATTGGATCAAGTTACTAACAAATAAGTTCAATGATTTTTACTTAAACAAGAGAAACATATCAGACAAATAAAAAACATCAATAATTAACACATAACACAACAAATGATAAAGGAGTTCACCCCTCTCTTGGGCTACATCTCCTTGTCCAACTTCCCTTGGATCATTTTAATTATGATTAAAAATATTTCTTAAAGTGCTCAAAATACAAAATAGATGGCTCCAATGGCTTCAGAATGTCCAAAAACCCGTAGCTGGGATTTTTCGGCACCTAGTTTGGACAAAAAATGAAGAAATTACACTTCCTGGAAGTTTTCCCCTTCAAGCTTGCTGTGTTGGACATATTTTTATTGATATGTTGTCATTTATGTCAACAATTGATGTCATTATGATGTGATGATAATTTTTTATGATGAATTGTCATTATTGATTTATCATAGATGAAATTTTCATTGATGTCAACAATACACCTGTTAGCAGAGAATGTATAATAGTATGCAAAGTTCATAACAAATATATGCAGTACAACAATTAGCAGAAAATGTCAGACAATATGCAAAGATTAAAGCTCAGGAGGGTTAGCAAATGAATATCAAATATCAGAAGGAAGAGCGCATTGTAGAAATGTCATCGGGATCGATGGAAAGACAGATAAGTCGATCGATGCACATGAAAAGGTGAGAATCCTCAGCAACCGTTTGATCAAGAAATTGATGATGTTGATTGTCTCATGTAACATACGTCGGTCATATGAGTGACCATGGGCTTAAGGACCATTGAAATATTGTTCAACGATCAGATCAAGTTGTGACCGTCGGATTTGCAAGTGCTAGATCAACGACAGGGATAGATTGCGGAGAATGAAAGGAAAATTAAACAACATGTTATTTCCAATCCCGAAATTAGTCAGGACCGTTAGATATTATAGATTCAAAGATCGACGATTATGGTTGACTCGCTAACAATCGCAAAACTTCAATTGCGGAGCTTGGGTGATGAATTAAACCACCCGCAAGTTGTGGTTATGCAATCCACATCGATCATTGATGGTCACTCAACAATAGATCTATGGTTGAAATCAGTGCCACTACCAATGAACGATTTCCATTGTGGAACTCGACGATAGTATTAAACGTCATGCTAGTTGAGGACCCCACAATCATCCTTGACTGTTGATCTTCTTCGAGAGCCTTCTCGACTGTTGGATCACTTTAAGTGGAAGGATAGGATAATAAAAGATTGACATCTGAGATCTCGATTACCCAAATACTTGATAGTTGTTGGATCATTTTAAAGTGGAAGGATATGATAAGAAAAGATGAAGGGTTGTTGGATTTAAACCAAGGCAAAGAAGCATCGAAGACAGATCAAGCTATCGATCTAAAATCATGATCAACTAACATCATTCATTTCGGGTTAAAAGTTGTGAAGAGGTTACACTTTGGGGAATCTCACTTTGGAAGAATTGTGAAGTCGAGAAATCGAATTACCCGAAGTCCTGAAGGCCAAAATTCCGAAGTCACTCTCGGTCGTCGATCTGATATACATTTCGGATAGTATTCTAACCATTATATCAAGGAGATGAATATGTGCCACATCAAGAGATCTACTTCTGCAAACCACGTTAGCAAGGACACGTGGCACAGTTAGATGATGACAAGTGTCAAGATGAAATCAACAGTTTAGGTACATGTAAATCACGAATCTGAGTGACACGTGGAAGCCACTCAACCCGTTCCATGTCAACAAGTGACGTCAGCAAGTTACATCACTCTGGGAGATTTACTTCAGGATTTTCACCACCAACAAATGACCCAAGTCCCGAAGTTTCAAATGCCGAAGTCTCGAAGTGGACATGAGTCGTCCAATCTAAAGAACACTTCAGGTGCATTCTCAACCAATGATCAAAATACAGTGGAAGGATAGCGTAAGTAGAATAGTTGAAGTCCTGAAGTAAATGGTGGCCATCCATCTCAATGTTTTATTAAGTCCCAGCCGTCGGATTAAGAAGTGAAAGGATAAGTGTAAGGATCGAATCTGATCATTGATCTGGTTCCGCGAAATAAACGTGAACCATCCGATATGTTCGGAGAAATTGTATTTAGAATATTTGAAAGGAAAAAGTCCCGAAGTCCCAAAGGGAAAATTCTCGAAGTCTCGACAGTCATCCATTTCATCGAGAGATCAAATCATGACAGTTTATTCTAATAAGTTCTCAAGCATTCATTTGGCCTAGCGTCAGGTCACCATCGTTGGTCATATGGAATAGAGAAATAAGGTTTAAATGAGGCAGTTCTTAAATTGATAAGCCTGTGGTTCTACACCTGTGATCATATGAAAATGGTTTGAAGGAAGCACCTCATACAGATTTAATTCGACAGAGAGTTAACACTAGAACATTATATAGAATCGATAAGAGATCAAATATGATCTATTGGTGAACAGAGAATGCAGCAGAAGAATGAGAATGATATGATGAGTCGATCCATGTCTGTGATCAACTCATGAAGACAAAAGAACCGACACACAGTCATGATTAAAAGAGAGTTAATTCATGAGCATTATGAATAAAGGATAAAAGAAAAAATTATATTAATTAAATATTAATATTATCATTTTAAATGAAAAGGTACAATGGTTCAAATATCAAAAGATGCAATGATTCAAATTCACACCAGTTGGAAGACTATATAAACAAGGAAGAATGGTGAGAAGATGGTGTAGTTGAATTTGTTGAAGTATATATATTTATATATATTTATATTAGGTTGGTGTCTGTTTACAATCTAGGTCTTGTATGAGGATTGGATTCCTCACATCTCAGTTGGATCTGAGATCAACAAGATGGGACATGTTATGAGGGTTGGATTCCTCATTTCTCAGTTGGATCTAAGAACTACAAGCTGGGTCATGTAACAGAGAGTTGGGTCTCTCATAATTTTATGAAGATGATATTCAAAGATTTATCTTATGTATTCATTCAAGTTATTTGATAAATAAAATATTTATTCTTTTATATATATTGATTGAGAAAATGAAATAAATATGTGTTGTTCAGTTAATTTGTGAAAAGTGGAAAATTGTCCAAATTTTTGTGACACTGATTCACCCCGCCCTCTCAGTGTCAAGTACCCATTTCAAAAATTGGTATCAGAGCGGGTTCCTTCAGCATAGTTTAAACACTAAAGGTAGATTCAAAAGAAATGGATGGACAAATTGTTATCTCCACAAATGAAGCTCCCTTATTTGATGGAATAGATTATTTATCATGGAGGGGAAATATGAAAAGATATCTGAAATAAAGAGGATCTGGAGTTTGGGATTCGGTAGTAATTAAGCCCTAGAACATAACTAATTCAAAGAGAAAATCCAAAACTGTAAAGAAATCAAGGAGAAACAATTCAGTACCCTTAAAAGAAATTCAGGATGGATTGTCAGACCAAGTCAGAGAAAAGATGAGACACTACAAATCTGCTAAAGAATTATGGCTCCAACTAGAAAATTGTTATTAGAATGAAACACAAGAAGAAGAGAAATCCTATAAAAGTGAGCAACAAGACTCAAATACAAAGGATTCCTGTCAGAATAAAGAAAAAAACTCAGAAGAAGAGAATTCTTATCAAGATAAGAAACACAATAAAAAAGGGGAAAATTGCAATCAGATTAAAGAACATAATATAGAGAAAAAGATTTCTAATCAGAATGAAATAAAGGATTTGATGCAAATCTCAGTCAACAGTGAGGAAGACAGCTTCACCAAGAAAATGAGGGATACCTCAGTAATCACTAAAGAAAAATTACATAATCTTAAAATTGATGTTGCAGCTGCTATATGAGAGATTTGTTTGGAACGGGGAAATTATATGCATATTAAAGTTCATGTGGAGGCTCTTGACAATATTGAGTACACAACCATGTGCCCTCTAGAAGAGTTGGATAAAATCCAACAAAAGGATATGTTGCTACTTCAACAGTTAGATCAATCTAACCATAAAAAGTTTGAACATAGATTTCAACTAGAAGACAAAGAAAAGGATATCAAAAGATTGAAAAACAAAGTTACTAATCTAATAGAAGAGATGGAAGAATTAAAGACACATGAAAGAAAAATAAAAGAAGTACTAAAAGAATCAGAATAATTAGTTAACATTCTAAACACTCAACTTGAGGAAATTAGAGAAAGTAAAGAAGACCTAAAGATCCAGTTAACAAGAAAGGAAAATTCTTACCACATGTTGGAATTGGAAATCATCAATTTCAAAAAGATAAATGAAAGTACTAATGCATATTTAATTACTCAAATTGAAGAAGCTAAGAAAAAGGAAGAATCCCAAAAGATCCAAATAACTAAAAAGGAAGAATCATGCCAAATGTTTGAATTAGAAACCATCAACCTCAAAAGGATTCAGCTAGAATACGAGGAAGAAATCAAAATATTGAAAACTAAAGTTTTTGATATAACAAAATATATGGAAGAATTGAAGACATATGACAAAACTATTAAATGCAAAGAAGTCTTGGATGAGACAGAAGAAATAGTCATCAATCTAAAGACTCATCTTGAACATGCTAAAGAAGTGGAAGAAGCCTTTAAGATTCAGTTGACTAAAAAGGAAGAATTATGTCATATTTTAAAGTTATAAATAGTCAATCTCAAACAAATGAATGAAAAGACAAATAAGATTGTCAATTTCCAGAATAGCTCAGCTATCCTAGATAATATTTTGAAGAGCCAAATATCAATTGTTAACAAATCTGGTCTTGGATACAATAAGAAAGAAAATCAAATGACAGATATCTCAAGCCAAAATAAAATAAAAAATGGAAACACCTTCAATGGCTATTGATTTTCTTGTCATAGTTTTGGCCATAAAGAAATGGACTACAAGAAACTAGAGGAAGGATATACAAGAAAATCCAAAAACTCAATTAGATGTTGGAGATGTAATTTTGTTGGTCACACAGCAAAATTTTGTCCTACAATGAGATGTTACAACTGTGATAGGTTTGGGCACAAATCCCAAAACTGCAAGAATACAAAAAGCCAATATTTGAATAAGTCATTCAAGTCAGTGACAAAACCTAATAAAAATTTGAAGAAGAAAGGAGATGACAGATATCCAAAAACACAATTAGAAAGAGAAGATCCAAAAAGCAGATTATCTCATAGAAAGATATGGAGAAGAAAATCTGAAGGAGAAAGCAAGAAATATGTTATTACACATGAAAAAAGAAGAAATTAATAATAAGAAAATGATGGGTGAAGGTCCTAACAAAGAATGTGAAATTCAATATGAAATAAATCAAGCTCAAGAAAAGGAAGTACCTATAAAAGAATATGGGACACTATCAAATTCTGATGATGTCATAAGTTGTTAACGAAAGAAAGAAAATACAAAAAGAAGTTTAAATTGGGTTCTAAAAAATCAAAGGATTATGCCAAGAATTTTAAAATTAACAGGAGAAGAGACCTTGTCAGAAAGAGCTACCCTTTCATAAACAAAGAGGGAGAGTACCCAGAGGAAGAGAGAGCATATTGACAGGGGGAGTCATTCAGTTATGGAAGGGAGAGCATGATTGCAGGGGGAATTACCCAAGTTCATATTTTGGTCAACAACATGCAGATAGATAGATCTTGATCATAAGGGAAGAAACCCTTTGCCATTGATGTCAAAGGGGGAGAGTAACTTCATAAGAGGAAAACATCATCATAGCGGTAGTTTGTATGAAGTTAGTGTGTTTCCCTCAATGACAAAGGGGGATATTGTTAGACATATTTTCATTGATATGTTGTCATTGATGTCAACAGTCGATGTCATTATGATGTGATGATAAGTTTTTATGATGAATTGTCATTGTTGAGTTATCATAGATGAAATTGTCATTGATGTCAACAATACAATAGTTAAGAGAGAATGTATAATAGTATGTAGAGTTCATGACAAATATATGCAGTATAACAGTTAGTAGAAACTGCCAAGAGAAGAGCTTTGAGACTAAGATCTGCCTCCTTTCATCTAGTTAATGGTATACTGTTTCGTCAAAATTTTGATGGCGTACTGATGCGTTGTCTTGAAAAAGACGAAGC
>JZKD02S2415738.1:283668-293749 GCA_000966675.3 Picea glauca | reverse complement strand
AAATACAAAAGATACACTGAACTAAACGAGGAAAGAGGGAAAACCTCATGGGAACAAAACCCCCTCTCAAATTACAATGCATAAAATAAAAAATGAGAAGGAACAAAAAACAGTTGCTAAGCAATCATGTCCTTCACTCCAAGAAGACCTCGCAAGTGTGCAAGTTTGTGCTCTTTGAAGATTTTGTTGAAGATGTAGATGTCTGCATGGATATGATGAAGTATATGCATCATTGATATTTCCACACATATCCACTTTATCTTCTTGTAATGAATAATATCCAAATAAATTTTGGATGAAATTTTGAAAACCGTACGACCGTTTCCGGAAAAACGCTGAAATTTTGTTGATTTTGAAGCAATCATATCTTCAGTTCCCAGACTCTGTTTTGGACAATTTTGTTTTTGAAATTGGATATTTTCTCGAGAGGAATTCAAATATCCAATTTGTTTCTGCAAATTTTTCTTAGAAAATATCAGAATGGCATCCGATGTGTGCAACTCTCTTTTTGTCTCCTGACATGCATGCATGGTGCATGCAAAAGTGTCTGCATGTGACTCCTAAGATGCATGCCATATATCTTCCACATGAATTTCGAAAAATAAATCTGAAATGGAGTAGACATCATCTTCAATTATTGGAATACTAATTTCTGCAAAAATGTTTGTAGAAGACTCTTCATAATAAGAGGCTTGATCTTCTGATGACTTCTCTTCTAGCTCTATCTATTCGACCTCCTGCATGAAATCTTCACAATATTCTTTATTCCTAAATAGAACCTCCAATATGGTCCATAATTCATTTGGAGTTAATCCTTGTGATTCTTCATATACTTGATTGAAAAGTTTGGAAGAAACAGACATGCTGATACTTCTTATGGCCATATCTTGTCTATTGAGAAAGTCATTTTTATCATTGATAGAATCAGGCTCTAATTCCATTTCCATAGTAATTTGGTACAAGCCTTAGCATCTAAGATGAAGCATAATTTTTGGCTTCCATTCCAAATAGTTATGAGGCGTGAAAAGTATTTCCGGCGAATAATCCATCTTTTTGTTGTCTTCAATCTTTTGTATCTGCAAAAAATGATTTGGTGTATCTTTTTCTTAGCAGTCTATCGTCTCTGATACCATGTAAATGTGTTGAAACTGCATAGAATAGATCTAGCTAGAAAATACTACACACATTTGCAGAGAGAAATTGAGAAAGAAGAAGCAAGATAGAAAGAATGGAATAATTTTCATTAACCGTATTCCACACATAAAGAGTGAATAATTTACAATAGATATAAGATACATGAGTAACTAATGAGCCATAGTGGTGGTCTAGATTGATCTGGACACACACCAATAGTTACAAGAGTAAACTTCCACCTATTCTAGTCTCTTAGGCAGTTACGAGAGTGAACTACCACCTAGCTGAGTTAACTAGTCAACTAGTCTTCAGTTAACTGACTGAACAAACAGTAGTGAGTTGGTGATGATCCCAATGTTGCATGGTGACAAAACCAATGCAACATCTAAACTCAAATTAACTAGTCAAACTGAAGTGTCAACTAAAAGAGAATATTCTCCAGGTGGAATATTCTCCCCTAAAATATAGGAGATTGGATAATGGCTAATTATGACTAATAAACAAGGAATAACCTTAGGAAAAATAAATCCTAGGTGTGTGTGAAGTAACTCCAACAATTATGAATAAAGGATAAAAGGAAAAATGATAGTAATTAAAGATTAATATTATGATTTAAATGAAAAGGTACATTGGTTCAAATATCAAAAGATGCAATGATTCAAATTCACACCAGTTGGAAGACTATATAAACAAGAAAGAATGGTGAGAAGATGATGTAGTTGAATTTTTTGAAATATATATATTTATATATAATGGATTGAATCAAATTTCATTCTATCATATTGGTGCATGTTTAAAGGCTTGGTCTTGTATGAGGTTTGGATTCCTCACATCTCAGTTGGATCTGAGATAAACAAGTTGGGAATTTTTATGAGGGTTGGATTCCTCATTTCTCAGTTGAATATGAGAACTACAGGTTGGGTCTTGTAACAGAGAGTTGGGTATCTCATAATTGTATGAAGATAATATTCAAAGATTGATCTTATGTATTCATTCAAGTTATTTAATAAATAGAATATTTATTCTTTTATATATATTTATTGAAAAAATGAAATAAATATTTGTTGTTCAGTTAATTTTTGAAAAGTGGAAAATTGTCCAAAGTTTTGTGACATTGATTCATCCCCCCCTCTCAGTGTCAAGTACCCATTTCAACATGTTGTACCTTCTCACCAAAATGCACCTGTGAATGACCAACCTGGCTCCCGTGATGTTACTGGGCCTAAAACTCACCACACATGTGCATCCTGCAAAATCAGGAATTATGTTGAATAGTTAGCGTGAATAACGCCACTTAGAGTGAAGGTGTTGGTCACACGGGGGGCATATGGCCAGATCCCGATGCTTATCTTGGGCCCATTTTCAAGAGTGAGTGTGGTGTTGACACCTGTCCTAGCACATGGCCACTTTCTCGTTGGTTTTTTGGCTATGTTAACTATAATGGAGAGGTTGTATGTGATATAACTAGGGGCTAAACCAATGCAAACCCCGCGCCAAACAAAACCACGTAAACGCACCAAAGGGAATGAAATGGGTCATAATGTATGGTTATATGTATAAGTGTCAAGGATAAACATCAGAAAATATATGCATGTGCCAAAATTTAAAGGCAAGGGTCATATGGTGTAGCGATGGACCGAGGGCTGGGGTCTAGCCTCAACCCTTTACTTCACTGATTCCACTTATGTTTTAATTCAAATAATAAAATTAGACCATATAGAATAAGGAACACCATGGGCGGGCTGGTAGCCCGACCCTGCCAAGTCACTCCCCCCTCGCCCAGAGGTTGTGGGTTCGACTCCTATGGAGTCATAAAATTTTTCCAAATTCCAACTAGACTGGAGGGGTGCCACGTGGTAGCCAATGACTGGACCATGTGGCACCATAACATTTTCCCTCAAGAGGACACGTGTCACAAAATGATACATCCACTTGTCTACCAATGTCTTCCCAGTCAACATGCCAACACATATTCCACGACACTGTATGACCGTATGGCTTGTACGGTCATCTTCCACGTCAGCACTGTACAGACTACACAGTCAACAAAAATTTTCATGTTTGGAAAAATGAATAGAATGCGATATCTTTCTCATACGACGTTCGTTTGAGCCCATTCACATTGTGTTGGGTTTTTGATGATGAGGCCTACACACATATCTGTTTTGAAGCGATTCCGAGAAGTTTATTTTTTGAGCAAAATTTGATCTCCTGGATCACTAAGGGAAAGTTCAATCCTCATCATATGGCCACTTCACCAATGACAACAAGAGAGGGATATGATTTGGAAATCAAAATAAATATTGTCAACATCTTGTCACCCCAAACCATGGATGTGACAAAGTAGTTTGTCAAATCTCAATAGACAACCACCAATCCATTTGAATTTCAAAATTTCAAACTTAGCTACATCATATGATACGTCTAGTTAGGGAGACAAGATAATAATTCCCAAAATCAACTATGACTAAGGGGGAAGTCTATTTAGATAAACAACATGCTTGATTTTATATAATATATTTTTGGATTCATCAGACCTCTTCCCTTAAAGGATCTAATGCATTTCTACTATATATACGACTTAGCATTGAAGAGCTAACTTCCCAATTTTTCCATTACTATTGATCTTGTTAGTCTAGTTTGAACTTCCCTTCAATTTATATAGAGGATTCAAAGATAAGAAATTTATGTACCTTGTTGTTCCTAAGATTGATTCTAAGTCTCAAATAATAATGTCATGCATCAATGATTTTAAATAAAGTATTTTTATGAGTTTTTTTTCTACCTTCAGTTTCTAAGAAATAATCTTTAAATGTAATTAATGATAAGACAATATAGAGGTTGTATCTTGTTATATGAGTTGCAATTATATTTTTAAATGGTGTAGAGATGATTTACAAAAATGTTAAGACAAATTCAGGTATCAATTACAAATAAGTCTCACCTTGTTTGCAGTAGAAGAAAAGTAGAAGATGCACCCTTGAAAGGAGATTAAAATGCAATAATTCACACAGGTCACAGGTCTTGTTTTACTCATAGTAATAACAAGGAAAATATGTTACTGAATGAACTTCTGATATATTATGATCACAGTATATGTAGTACTAAATTGTAATCATTCACTCTTCAAGAACTACAGAAATAAATTTAGAGAGATGGAAACACAGAGGAAACACATAACTCAAATTGAACGAAACTTAGAATCTCTTTCTTCACTTGTATTAATATTCAAAAAAAATATTCTCATTTACATTCGGCAAGAAGCAGCCAACATTGGGCTAGAAGCCACCCCAGATAGATCTAAAATCTATCTATTTTTACAAAAATTGTCTCAACTGAAAACCATTGGACTTCCCTCAATATCTGCCTAAAAATAGAATACAATCTAAATGAAATAACAAAATGCAGATATTGTTGTGTTTTGATTTGATGTGTTTGTGCTTCATATGTCCCTTCATTTTCTTGCAGATGCACTCATTTTCCTTTGTTCTTTGAACTAGGTACACATGTACATTAAGGCCACCACAATCATTGGCTTACTCTCTTTTCCATCTAGTTTTGTTTCCATCTGTCCCTTCGAATGCATTTACTGGGATAATGAATTGCAGTTGAATATATGGGGGTGGTAATTGGATAGGTAGCTCAGTGCTGGCTCATTATGGGATGGCTAACGGTTACAGGGAAGAGTAACTGTTCATGAGTAGGATGATGTGGGGACAAGTGTCGTGTAGAGAGAGGGTAAGTATAGGTGGTGAGGTAGATGGTATCAAGAGCATGGAGGGTGTGACAGGCTGGATGGTGAAAGGTAGAGTGGTTGGAGGACAGGTGTTGAGTCAGGATTCTAACGGTCCAACATTCGAATAATAATCAATTAAAATAAATGACTAAAAGTCCCTTTATACTTTACTATTTTGTCGGGGGGGGCAAGGAAGTGGTTTTTAGGTAACCCATCTTTCGTCTCGTAATGCACCTGGTGATACCATGTACCCATGGAAGAAAATCATGGTTTAAATTGTGAGACCTCCCTTCTAAATTGAACCCCGTGCAACTTCAACCCTACAATCGCTCTCGACCATTGATCTAGAGAACTCACTATCCATGATACTTCAAACCCGATCCTCTTAGCGCTCCTACCAGATTTATCCCTTCCCTGATCCGTCAATCTTCCTTGCAACTTTTCGTGGCGCCATAATCCTTAAGGAAATAAAATTAGCCTGCCTGTAACAAGAGAATTTTGTAAGCTCTTCACTGAATAAAAAATTGTTAATTGGAAATGGTAAAGTGATTTTGAAATTAGGAGATTTTTATTCACAAAGTCTATGGGTCTTTGTATAGATCTACTGACGAAGAATTTATTACCTGGAAAATCACAATAATTATTCAAATCGTTAACTTTAGCCAATCATAAATGTCATTAACAATTCGACGGTTCAACGTTAGGAGGTTTTGAATGTAAGCGGGCAGAAATCTCTCGAAGACCGAATTCACGGAGAAGTTAATCTCTTATTAATCATTTTCATGTTTCAATTAATCATGTTTTAAACATTGAGTTATCCTTAAGTACTCTAGCGGTTCGGCTTTATGGAGTTTTTTACGTAGCATGATAGAAATACTCCGAAGGATGAATTCCTAGAATAATTTATTAATACTTAATCATGATTGATTAAAGTTTTTTAAATGTTTTATTAACTCTTTAAAACACTTTTTACTTTTTGTAATACTCATTACTTCATCTCTTTGATACTTTGGTGGCTTGTGAACTCGGTCTTTGCTAAAACTCCCGAAGGGAAATCTCCTGGAGTGATGTGGTAGAGATGACGTCGTTCTTGATGACGTGTTAAGAAAAGAGAGGTACCACGTGTCACTTGAAAACGTGTGAATCATCCGACATAAATGTCAAAAAAAAGTGCCATGTGTCAACCCAATAAAATATTTAAAAGACATGTGTCCCATGATGCATCCGTAAGTCCTTTAGGAATGATCACAAAGAACTATCTTCGGGACTTCAGAGTTTAAAAGTTTTTGTTGTTTAGATTTCTTGTAATACCCGAAGCGTGAAGCTCCAAAACGAACGTTAAAGATTTCCTTTTAAAACTCAGGAAGCTTCTATACTTCATAGATCATTAGAACCATTCGATCAACTTACAGTAACTCATTGATGAAGGATATTATAAGCGCCTTATTGAAGAACAACAACCCTTGGATTTATTTAAAAAATGGAAATTCTCTAAGTTTTATGTTTTTTGGGTAAAATTTTTATTTCTAAGAGGCAAAATCTAAAGTTCAAAAGCTCAAAATTATACGTGTTCCAACATAGGCTCCATCTGGGGATTGTGGCTCCCTGTGAGGCACGAAAGAACAGTAGACCAAGCGCCTTTATTGGGCAAATGGAGTCATTATTTCTTTTTGAAAAACATTTTCCAGTTTTATTTAAGAATTAATCATACATAGAAAAACGAAATTATCCAAGTCCAAAAATATTCAAAACATACTTAATGATTGATCTCAAGTCAGGCTATTAAAAATTTATTTTTCTTAAAATTGATTTCAGAATTTTTTAAAATAATCAAAATAATTTTAACTAAAATATCAGCTTCGATCGACTTTGTTCGCTTCAAGGTTAAGCATATGTAACATATTTATTTAGGGAATCCCTAGTTGGTTTAGGATGTAAAAAATCATCAGAGAGAGAACTAGATAACAGAGTATGATATATAGATATGTATGACAGCCTTACAGATATCATAGATATTGCTTCACTTCTAGCAAGCCTGTTCAGTACCCCGATGAAGTTATCTACTTGTCTCATTGAATTTCCTTTCACCACTTCAATTAACAAAATTGTGTTTCGTTGAGATGAGGGCAATCAATATATGAATTTCCTTTCATAATCTCTTTTGGACAAGATAGGGGAAATCAAATTATGAATTTCATTTCACCATCTGTCTTATATTTTGATATTTTGAAGTGGGGGCAATCAATTTGTATGTAACATTCAAGGGATGATATTTGTTTAAAATATTTAAAATGAAAAAGAAGGTTTGTCAACAATTTTAAGAATACTATGAAACTAACTTTCTTCCAATATTCAATACACCTTCACCTATAGGAGAAATGTTTTGGGAATTTAAAATTTTTTAGGGGTCAACCTTGAGCGAATTAGTTAGTTTAAAGTCTGATAGCAGAGCCAAAATTATCAGGATTAGCCTAGACATACGTTTTCAATTAAAATCAAAGGAACATAAAGATTTTTTCCTAATCTTGTTTTGAAAATATGTTTTTTAAGTTTTCAGAGTCAAGGTAAGTTTCTTTATTTCTATGATGACTAAAAGAGAATAAGAAAGGAGAAAGAAAATCTGAAGTGGATAAGAACTTGGGGATAGGTGAAAATTGACCCAATCATAGATTTGAAGGATCTAAATTAAAATCTTTAAAATGAAAAAGAAGGTATGTCAACAATTTTAAGAATACTTTGAAACTAACTTTCTTCCAATATTCAATAAACCTTCACTTATAGGAGAACGTTTTTCGAAATTTTAAATTTTTTAGGGGTCAACCTTGAGCGAATTAGTTAGTTTAAAGTCTGATAGCAGAGCCAAAATTATCAGGATTAGCCTAGAAATACTTTTTCAATTAAATCAAAGGAACATAAATATTTTCGCCTAATCTTGTTTTGAAAATATGTTTTATAAGTTTTCAAAGTCAAGGTAAGTTTCTTTATTTCTATGAAGACTAAAAGAAAATAAGAAAGGAGAAAGAAAATCTGAAGTGGATAAGAACTTGGGGATAGGTGAAAACTGATCCAATCAAAGATTTCAAGGATCTAAATTAAAAATATCCTAATCCCACACAAGTTTGTGTATTAAGTTCAGACTTCTTTCGAGTTTATTTATTATTATTTTTATTTTTTATACCAGAGATGGCTTTAGAATTTATGAGCATGACACTTCGAGTTATATTTCTCTACATCTCCATTTTTTAGATAAGGTGATAACATTGTCATGAGATAATTTTCCTTTTCATTTCTTTCAATCAATTGTATTCAGACTATAAAGAAGAATAGGAACTCATACCTTATTTTTCTTTTGAATTTTCAACAAGGAATATTATTTATTTATCACCTGCTTTTAGATAAATCAAAAAGATGAAAAGACGAGTGACGAGTTTTTCTTGAGCCTTATCTCCTGTGCAACAAGATCCATTTTGCAAAGCACCAAGAAAAATAGACCACATGCCTTCATCCTTCTGTGACCTGAAATTAACCCTGTCAAACTCTGGACCCCATCATTGGGCTATGGAGTCATAATTCCTAAAAATTGAACCATTTTGGATGTCAAACTAAGAACCAAATTACTGAATTGAAATAAAACGTTAAACTAGAATGTTGATTTGGACAACTTATTTATATACATTGGCCCTACACTAATCAGGCGAAATTCCATTGATCAATTAATATGGAATTTCCAATGGAGCCATGAAAATAGTGGATTGCTTAACATACCTTGTTCTATGTTGAATGAAGGAATGAAAAAATAATATTTTTTTTGCAGCAAAGAATGAATAGGTAGCTTGCGCTTACTACTGAAGTTTGGTGGTGTAGATTTTAACCTTGTACAATATTTACTGCAAAAATATCTTCAATAAAAGAACATAAAAGATACAATGGAAAATACAAACATTACACAGAGACTTTTCCCCTGGAAACCCAAACTAGGAAAACCAACATATTCTATATTCATTCATAATGATACATTGTTTAAATACAATATGTATATATATATATATATATATATATATATATATATATATAGGAGGCAGCAACATCCAAAACTCTAACCCAATGACCTAGATTAGTCAAAAACCCTAATTCCTTAACCAGAAATAGAAAACAATCGACAAAAACCATGTGCCGAAAAAACACCTAAATATATGACATGTTTCCCAGAGGAGAATATAACACATACCCAACATTATCCCACTTGTTATTTTCTATGCATACAGGGGGTTACAGGGTTACATAGTCAACAATCCAATGCAATAATGCCCATGGATCCTCTACACCAAGAGAACTTCTCATTGCTCACAAATTTTGTTAATGAATCTGCAACATTATTCAAAGTGTCCACCTTCATCATCAACAATACTTTCTTTTCTTCAATCATATCTCTCACAAAGTGATATTGAATATTGATATGCTTTGTCTTTTAATGATATGTTGGGTTCTTCACCAGAAATATTGCACTCTGACTGTCACAATCTATCCTTATAGCTTGTTGTACCAACCCAATACCCGAACACAATATTTGTAACCATATTGCTTCTTTACTTGCATGAGTGGCTGCCATGTATTCAGGTTCTGTAGTTGAAAGTGCCACTACAACCTGTCTTTTTCTCATCCAACTTTTTGCTCCTCCAAATAGGTTAAACACATACCCACTTGTAGATCTCCTACAATCCAGATCTCCAACCATGTATGTATCCACAAATCCATGTATATCCACCACTTTGGCCAATCCCAGTCTTCCTTCGTAGCACAATCCATGGCTAGTAGTGCCACGCAAATACCTGAAAACCCTTTTTACTATTGTCCAATGCTCCTTCCTTGGTTTTGACATATAACTGCTCAAAACTCCCACTTCATGTGCAATGTATGGTCTAGTACAGACCATTGCATACATCAAACTGCCAACTGCACTCGCATATGGAACACGAGACATGTCCTCCTCCTCCTCTTCCTGTGTCTTGGGACACTGATCCGTAGATAACTTTATCCCAATAGGAATAGTAACCTTGTGTTAAGAACCAAACATCAATATAGCATAAAAAACCTCCGGAAAAGTACTCAACGCCTTGAAAAAGAGATAATTTCAGATAATAAGCCTGTTCGAGGGGGCAACCTCCTTTTACCCCACTTAAATGTTCAAGTACAAGATGATTCAAAATGAAA
>JZKD02S2415738.1:238441-258005 GCA_000966675.3 Picea glauca | reverse complement strand
TCGAGAACTCATGATCCACGATACTTCGGACCCGATTAGCTTGGTGCTCCTGCCAAATTTATCCCTTTCTTGATCCGTCAAGCTTCCTTGCAACTTTTCGTGGTGCCATAATCCTTAAGGAAATAAAATTAGCCTGCTTGTAACAAGATAAGTCCATAAGCTCTTCACTGAATAAAAAACTGTTAATTGCAAATGGTAAAGTGATTTTGAAATTTTAAGAGTTTTATTTGCAAAGTCTATCGATCTTTGTATAGATCTACTGACGAAGAATTTATTAAAAACTTAATGGAATTTATTACCTGGAAAATCACAATAATTATTCAAATCGTTAACTTTAGCCAATCATAAATGTCATTAAGAATTTGATGGTTTGATGTTCGGATCTTTTGAATGTAAGAGGGTAGAAATCTCCCAAAGGCTGAATTCATGGAGACGTTAATCTCTTATTAATCACTTTTATGTTTCAATTAATCATGTTTTAAAAATTGATTTATCCTTAAGTACTTTGGTGGCTCAGTGTTCTGGAGTTTTGTATCTAGCATGATAGAAATCCTCCGAAGGATGAATTCCCGAAATAATTTATTAATACTTAAACATGATTAATTAAATTTATTTAAATGTTTTATTAACTCTTTAAAACACTTTTTGCTTTTTGTAATATTCATTACTTTGGCGCTTTGATACTTTGGTGGTTTGTGAACTCAATCTTTTGTTAAAAATCACGAAGGGCAATCTCCCAGAGTGACGTGGAAGAGATGAAATCATTCTTGATGACGTGTTAAGAAAAGAGAGGTGCCACGTGTCACTTGAAAACGTTTGAATCATCCGACGTAAATGTCAAAAATAAGTGCCACGTGTCAACACAAGAAAATATTTAAAGGACACGTGTCCCATGATGCGTCAGTAAGTCCTTTAGGAATGATCACGAAGAACTATCTTTGAGACTTCAGAGTTTCAGAGTTTTTGTTGTTTATAATTCTTGGAATACCTGAAGCGTGAAGCTCCAAAATGACCATTAAAGGTTTCCTTTTAAAACTTGGGCAACTTCTATACTTCGGAGATCATTAGAACTGTTCGATCAACTTAGAGTAACTCATCGACGAAGGATATTATAAGCGCCTTATTGAAGAACAACAATGCTTGGATTTATTTTTAAAAAGGAAATTCTCTAAGTTTTATGCTTTTTGGGTAAAAAAATTATTTCTAAGAGGCAAAATCTAAAGTTCAAAAGCTCAAAATTATACGTGTTCCAACATACCTTATGCCTTTCTCACAAATAAATGGTTGGCTCTAGTTTTTATCTAATAAGTTGTGATAAGGTTAATGGAACTTCCTTGGGTATGGCCCACTAAAGAGGAGAATAGTACAAACCCTATTTTTTATTTAGTTTTGTTTCCTTCCATTCTAAATTAGTTTAGTTCCTTACATTTTTTACTTAGTTTGGTTTGGTTTGATTTCATTCTTGTTTAGTTAAATTTTCTTATACTCTTGCTATTATAGTTTATAACTTCTTCACTTTCAATGTGTATTGATGTTACTTTTATATCCAACTTCAATTACTGAACGCACAAATAGTAACTAAGTTTTAAATGTGTATTAAAGTTATTGATCTATCCAACTTCAAGTAGTGAATGTATAGATAGTAATTGATTTTGTTGCTTTCCTTAATTCCTCATGTGATTAATTTCATGATATAAACCACTTTCTAACTTCAAGCAATTGCACGAAGAGATGGAAAGGAGAATATATTTTCTAAGATATGTTTGAATAAATTATGTTGATTTGTTTCGTGGAAGGTTAGATACTTCAATTTTGGATCACAAGTTAAGAATTTAGAGATATTTAGCATCTTAAACTCTCAATGGATTAATATTTGTGATTTGCAAATATAATGCACAACACCTCTAAAGTTTGCATGTTCCCTAGTTAATAAGTAAAAGTGAGTTATGGAGCTCAATATTGTATTTGTAATTATGTATCCCAACATAAGGCGTAATGGTAGGATGCACAAATATCAAAATTTCAAAAGGGGAACGATCGAAGGAATGTAGAATTTAATGAAAAAAGACCCGACATCCCGAGATAGGGCCTATTGGTATACATGTGCATTTTCCATATTTTCCTATTGTTTAGGGGGATTGTTATTTATAACATGTCTATTTTTAGCTGGTAGTAGTGATATGGCAGCGACAAGGAAGTGACAAGGATCAAAGCATACTTCACCTTGAATATTCATCCTTCCATGGGAATATTCCCCTCGTAGACAAGTGTGCACTTCCACTAGAGTTTAGTTCAACATGCATGAGTTGCATGCATGACTCAATTCTAGTTCTATCTTTAGTCACGAAAGTTATGGATTTTATTTTAGCATACATGAGTTGCATACATGAGTTTTTACTTGTGAATGATTAACTCTATTATTAGCTAACTAAATCCAGTTATTGCTAGTCTTATTTTTGTAAGTCCTAATTCCAAAATAGCCAACTCCATTTTTAACTAGCCAACTCCATTTTTGGCTAGTTAACTCCACTTATTACCAGTTTAACTTTGGAGTCACATGTTCATGCACAAGGAAGCCCTAACCTAGTGCGCACTTCATTTCTCGTGGAGAGTTCTATATATATGGATCACTCTCTCATTGTAAAACAATTCATTCTAATGAATTCAAAAGTTCATTCTCTCTTCTTTCTTTTTGGTCTCATGCTTGCAAGTGTTCTTTCTTCTTAGCAACTAGATTAGTGTGCTTAGCAATTTAGTTTGTTCTTTGCAACTAGATTCTTGTGTGAGAATTTTTATAGGGCCCACGAGGTGCACATCAGTGTCTCGAAGTATCGGAGAATGAAAGACATAAAAGTGTTCATCATAACTTTGGGGATAATCCATGAATGTGTCAACCCTAGAGCAATGTTTGGCATTTGGCCACGTCATACATATAATGAATTCTAACAAAGATTTCAAGGAACTTTTTTGTATTCATGAAAGTTGGAACAACTTTCATTATTCAAATTCCTCGATTCAAGTTAAAAAGTACAACAAATCAATGAAGAAAAGGGGATTCCAACCTTTAAAAGAGGAAAGGTTTTATGTCCTTGGATTTGGAGATTATGCATTTGAAATAATCCATTAAACCCAGAGAGAGACTTAGAAATATCAACAATAATTTTGTCTGATTTGATTATACACACGCTCAGAGTTGGATTTTGATATTAATAAAATTATAAATTCCTTCTTCTCTATGTGAATATTATATTTTGTTGTGTTTACTTCAATAAGCAGGACCAAGGTTTGCATTAGCTATGCATCATTGTATATGCATATGAGGTATGGCTTTGACTTCTAATGAGTCATTTTATATATTTTCCATTAATTATCAAGAGCTCCCACTTAGGCTACCATATCACACCCAACATAAGTTACATATTTTGAAGCCATTTAGTTGGAGATATTACTATAATCATAGTAATTGATAGTTTTGAGTCACACCCCTATGTATCAATGGCATATGGGTGTTAGTAGCAATACTTTCTAACGGAATTAAAAAAAAAAAAAAAGAGTAGATGATGCAACTAGATCATGTGCAAAGCCCATTAAACTCTCAACTCAAAGGTAGATGCTTTGGACAATTGATTCATTTCTTCTTATTGTGATAAATGCTTGCATGATTCATGGAACATACAATGGGACATTCCATGAGGTTCTTTGGTTGTTTATTCATCTGAAGTACCCAGTGGGGAAGCTCGCACATGCTCATCGACTAGTGCGTTCATGGGGGGTCTTATGCCACTTCTCACTCCATTCCCAATGGTTTTATAGATAGTGAAAATGTATGTGTTGTGTGATATCTAATATGGCACCTCATACATCTTATGCAAGGTCTTGTGTGACTACTCACTCTATTCCCAGTAGTGTTGCAAACAATGAACTTTTTCAATGAGGAAGCTCATGCATTATTATTGACCATTGTGTTTGTGTAGGGTCTTGTGTCATTGCTCATTGTGTTCCTAAAGACTCTCTATGTAAAAGTTTAATGGAATTTAAATGTTTTTACTATCTTGACATTCAAGCAATCTGGTGAGATCTAGAGGTGGAATTAAGAGTAAATTAAAGTAGTTTATAATGATTTTGTTATCTCTAATTCTAAAATTGAGAGTAAATTAAAGTAGTTTATAATGATTTTGTCATCTCTAATTCAAATTTTATTTCTTTAGGTATATAAATCGTTTGAATATTATTGCATAAATTTACTCTCTTACCTGATGCACATTCATATTATTCTATTTCAATAATTAAATCATGATATTGGAATCATTGACTATTTTGTGTGATTATGTCATATAATAAACCTTATTACAATTTCTTTAATTTTAATAAATATTGTTTGAAATATTAAAAATTAATATTATCTTATCTTTTTCTTTTTAAATGGGTGCTTTTCAAACATTGAAAATTGATAGCAATGTCACCCTATCAAATAGTAGACGTAACCTTATCTAAGTCATACCATGTTGGAATCTAGTGGGAGTAAAATCTAATCGATGTGTAATGTCATAATGTGTTACCTAATCCATGGAAAATTAGTAGGAATGATTATATCATAATATTTATTCAATGGTGGAATCTTTAAGCAAATTTTGAATTTTGAAATCCTTTTAGTATTCACAACATGTCATTTTTGTATTAAAATCATTTATATGTTTAGAGTTACGCTAATGATCAATAACAAAGATATTAAAATATGCATACACAATACATAGAGAGAGAAAAGATGGCCATTTCTAGTGAGATGATACCCATATATCAAGTCAAACTGAAAGTGTGTTGGCTTCATTAATTATGATGGGAAAGTGAGTTTCGTAGGGGACATGTAGGGTGGGGATTTGCTAATATTATATATAGACACAAAGAATGTGAGGTTAGTGGATTTGCTAATAATTAAATTTATTGAACGTATGATGTACATTAAGAAGTGGTATCACAATATGAGCATTGTGTGTTATAATATCAAAATCATATATGGAGTACGGTCGTACAAGTTACTAGTACTAGTACGGTATTAGATGTACATTATCGATCATCATCACCCATATATTTTTATTTAAATTTATTTTATTTTATTTTAATATTTTTTTATATTCTTATTTTATTAAAAAAATTATAACTTAATATTTTGGCATATATTATTTTTATTTATATTATTCAATTTTATAGTATATAATAGTGAATTTCTTGAGTATTGTTCTTGATGTATTATAACAATAAGATGGTTGGCATAATTATATAATGTTAATTTTAAATGTACTTTAGGGGTTTCCAATATACTTAAAGGTATATGGAAAAAAAATATGTATACAAGTGTTGTCTAATGCGATATTATTTAAAGAGATACCAATAAAGGTTATAAGGGTATCCAACCATATGATGCCTCTTGTATTTTCTATGTATTCTTACCCAATTGCAAGTTTACACACTAAATAATAGTTCTCTATGTTATTTAAAGATGTCAAAACATGTATTTAGCCTAATTGTTTTTTTTAACTAAAAATAGAGTGTTTGTTGGTTAGGAAAGTGTTATGATATCATTTGTGGTGTTCCTTGTTCGCTAGAACACATATTTAGAGAAAAACAAATGGAATATAGCTATGGAAAGAAAATAAATAGATAAAGACATACATAAATATAGTCGCGAAAAGAAAATATTTGGAATTAGACTTAGAAAATAACATCAATAAGCAAACCTTTATTGATAATCAAAATTAGATGCAATGTTCACTTGTCTCTTTGAAGGGTCAACCTCCAACATGAGCAAAGCTCCAAATACAATAATATTCACTTGACAACCTATTACATAACTTATACTACTATATATAGTTTCTAATTGACCAAAACCCTAATCATCTAGCCAACTTCCATTAATAAGACCTCAACCACTAACTAGTGAACCTTCTTTAATGATATCACTTACATTTATTGATTTCACACACTATAATTTCATAGAACCTTATTTAATAAATATGTCCTTCAATACATTAACAACCTATTCTACTAACTGAGAAAGTTAAAGTGGAACCCTAATAATGCCTTTGCTTTGTATAAACTAATCAGCTTACAAAGTGAATAAAAAATTGTATAACAATTATTATAAAAACATTTATATCATACTATTCTCTTTTAATCCTTCCTTTATGATGATGAAAACATGAAAACAACTCCCTTTATTATGATGAGGATTTGGATTTGATATGCATTAGAAGGGTATGGTTGAATGAGTCGACCTAATAACTTGAAGTAGACTTTTAAATATTTACGCACAAATAGTGGACCTTAGTATATGGCCATGTAACTTAGACACTTTAATTCACCATCTAATTATCCTTACATGAGTGTTGCCTTTATTTTAGAGCTAAATCCCTATGTGTTGATCCTTGTTTTGTCACATTCATCCCTTCTTTGTGTTTAGATATAATTTTTAGCACATCCCAAGCCCTAAATCAATCCCAACAAACTCACTCACCCATAATAATTAATTAAAGCCAACACAACAATTTCAATGATACATGGGAAGATCATCTTACCAGAGATAACTATCTATTCTATATGTGTACTGTGTTTGGAAATTTCAATATCTATGAGAACCTTCAAGACCTATTTACAAGGTTTAAAAACTTTTTACTTCAACTCAAAGGATGCAGAACAGATAAATCAGTGCAAGGAGATCAACTAATCATTTCCATTATTTCAAAGTTGGGTCCATAGTACTTGGTCTTTGTCTCAACATTTCACATGGAAAAGCTTACATTAGGTGCAACATAGAAAATTTCTATGTTGGATTTGATATAGCGCAAGTTGTAGGTTTGTAAAATCCTGAACCAACCACAGAATAAGTGCTACAACTTGGGAATCCTAAACCCAATGTCACCTCGATGTAGGCCCCGCACTTCAAGGGTGACTAGGTCACTCTAGGGAGGCGATCTCGGTGACCCTAGGGGGATTGATATGGAGATGGATATGGATGGAAATGAATACCCTATAGGTAAATTCTAAATGGAATGAAGGGTAGGGAAATATGCCTTATAAGTCAAGTAATGGCTTCCCCACAGGTATAGTGCTTCTTCAGATGATTGTACCTACCCGAAACACAAGAAAACACACCTTGCAATAGTATATGTTAGTTGGATCATAAAGTTAATATTTTTGTCCCCAATTTGCAGAAATATATGACAGTGTATATTGGCAAGAAAAAGATACTATAATCTTCGCAATAAATGCTAAAGATCAAGTAAAAAATGCAAGAAAAAAACTAGTAAATGACTAGCTAAACTCAAGATGAAAAACCAATACTCTTAGCATAAAAGATAAGGCTATTGTAAACACTTGTCTGAAAACAATTATATCATCCTTATGGATGTAACATTCAATGTATTACAAAAAGAAAATTGGCTACTAAAATCCCCTCAAAATTTTCCAAAAAGTGCGCTAGGCCAAGGAGAGTAAGTGTACAAACTTTCGGCGGAATCCAATGGTTGATAAGAGAGTTATTAAAGCAAGTAAGTTAGGGTTTTGGAAGCCCTAATGGATGAAGATGTAATTCTATAATAGAAGAAAGAAGTATTTGGAGAGAGGGGATGCCCTAGAAAGGGAAGAGTCCTCTCGATTAGGAAAACCAACTTCAAGCAAGAAATCTTTCAAAAGACCGAAAATTACGTTTCCCACGGAAATGATTTTATATCTCCAATGGAAAAAAGTATGACTAGTTCCCTTACTATTGGGTTAATGGAGTCACAAGGATATTATAGAAGCTACTTCCTTGGGGGTGTAATCCCTTTTACTTCCCAAGTCAATTTTCTCTAAGCTAGGGTTTAAGCTAAGAGGGTGTATGCCCTTATACTTCTCTTAGCAAACGCTTAATCAATGAGATGAAGAAATAAAATGGTGAAGAATATGTTGGGGGTGTATGCCCTTATAATTCCCACCTATATCCTAGAATAACAATACTTGAACATGAAAAATGATAGCATAATAGAAAGAAAACATACCAAGATCGAGAGAAATGCCAAGAAAATCCACCACAAGAGATAGAAAATAAACTTCCAAGGCTAGCGCATCACTTCTTCCATTAACCATTCATAACATAGTCATAAAACAAGTGCACAAGATATGAAAGAGCCAAGGGGGACGAAAATTTAAGACCAAGTCTCTCACAAGAGAGAGAGTGTTGGCACAGGGGTAGACCCAAGGTTCACTCCAAGAGTGCACCAACAAGCCCTAGCTACCAGCCCTTTCAGCAACACCTACGAAGAAGATGCAGTCTCACCCGAAGAAACTATGAGGGGGTTGTAGGACAGAGATGTATACAACCAAAGGAATGTCAAGTGGATCAAGTACAACAACAAATCCATATTCTTCAACACTTATCAACCTAGATCCATCCTGCACAATTATAGATCTGATCTAACACAGTAATGAAATTAACCATATAACAACAATGGAGATCAAAGAATAGATCACACACACAACACAAAGTATACGTGGTTCACCCTCTCTCTAGGGATATGTCCACAGAACTGCGCTTATAATATATTAAGATAAATCCTACAGTTATGATCTGCGCTCTTATCCAACAAATCTTCTCTCTTCTTCTCTCTTCCTCTATCGTCCTGTGCACCCAGCTGTAGGATTTGATCCTCGCACCCAGCTGAAGATCTTACAATACCAGGAAGCTCTCGCTCTCAGCACTCCCTCTCTCACAATACAATAATCTCTCAATCAACAATACTCAATATCAATGCCCAACAATAGTACCCCATCGACCTAGGTCCTCTTGACCTTTATTTATATATTATAGTTCCTCACCGACAGCCTTAGGTCAAAACCTAGGTGTCAAAACCCTTATTACCAAAATCCTAGGTGTCTAAAACCCTAGGTCAACTTGACCCAATTTTCCTGGGCTTCTCCAACCTATCTCTCCTTTCTTTCTGCGCGGTGGTAATGATGGCTTTGCCCACATTTTTAGTTGTCCTCGATCCATCTCCCTTGTTGATCTGTCATCCTTGATATCCTCATCTAACGACTAGCTTTTCCGCACTTCGCTCTGGCTTTTCTGCTCTTTTGCTTACTTTGACCTAGTGACAATCACTGTGTCTTTCGCGCAATTTGTGTTTGACCTTTTCTTCCTCGATCTTCTATTGCTTCCATATCCAAGGGCCAACAGGCCCCCAACACTCACCTTTGATTCGTCCTGAGGCACTTCATATCTGGTCTTTCTATTTTACTTCAACTTTGTATTGCGCAGTGCAATATTTTCTTTCTACTGTGTATTGCTTCCCTTCCCTTGTGCAGATTGTCTTTTCTATGTCTGCTACCCAGTTTCAACTGAACCTGGTACCTAGACCCTTCTCCTTTTGTTTTTACTGAGAGATGTGAGGAAGTTGGTTGTCATAGTACAACTTCAGTCGATTCCCATTCACCAATCCTTCCTTCCACTCTCCATTCAATGTCTTCAATTGCGTAGCTCCTCCTTCTGTAACATAGGCGATCTCATATGGTTAGATCCAATGCATCCTGAACTTACCTGGGTGTCTTATGAACTTACTTTAATACACCAGTACTAAGTCACCTTGCTTGACTTTCTTCTTCTTGATGTGCCTATCATGATATGCCCTCTCTCGTTCTTTCTGAACCTGCTGGTGGAATCTTTCAATGAATCGGTCTTCCTCCAATTCAACCAATTGTTCTAGCCTCTCCTGTATAGTTCCAGTATCATCCATGTCTGTAAATGTAGCAATTCATAATATTGGTACCAAGTATTCCATCGGGATAACAACTTCAAGGTCGTAAACCAACTTGAAAGGGGTTTTCATTGTTAATTTCTTGCAAGTGGTTCTATAAGCCTAGAGTACTGTTGGTACTCTTAAATCCCAGTCATCCCTGTTCACACTGCAAACCTTCATCAATGTTGTCTCCAAGATCTTGTTGAATTCTTCAAGAATTCCATTTTCTTGTGGATGGTAAGGTGTACACTTATGATGTTGAACTGTAAATTCTTCAGTTAGGGCTTCCACTGCCTTATTGATGAAATGGGTGCCTTGATCACTCATAAGGGTCTTAGGGCATCCAAATCTGGTTATTATGTCATCAAAGATAAAGCGCACACCTGTAGTTGCACTAAAGTCCTTGAATTCTCTTGCTTCATCCCATCTGGTTAAGTATTCAGTCGCAGTAATGATGTACCTTTCTCCTGTGCACTTCCTTGGTGGGTTTATAGGTCCCACGAAGTCAATGGCCCATTTTTCAAATGCTTGTAGGGTCATATGCGGTGTTAATGGAATTTCATCTCTTCGGGATGGTTTTCCAACTCTGTTGCATATATCACAAGATCTATCATAATCCTTAGCATCTCTGTGTAAGGTAGGCCACCAAAGGCCAGCTCGCGGGACCTTCTGTGCAGTTGCTTTCCCTGCACAATGTCCTCCTGCAATGCCTTCATGAGCTTCTGTGAGGATCAGTAGGCGCTATGACTCCACAACGCATCTTCTTAGTATCTGATCAGGTCCCATATTGTATAGTTGACCATCTATCAGTGAAAATTATGCAACGTGCACCACGAGTTGTTTCTTCTGGGGAATTATATACTCACTAGGTGCTATCCCTGTTGTCAAGAACTGGATGATGTCTGCAAAGTGGTCATCAATATTTCTAATGACAAGCAGTTATGCATCTGGTAGTGTATCCTCCAAACTAGTGGGTTCTTCTCCCTGTTTCAACCTTGACAAGTGGTCAGGGCCCTTGTTCATTCTTCCTGGCTTAACTATGATCTCAAAATCATATTCCTAATATAGCAGGAGCCATATGCATATTCTCCCTCCCAATACTAGTTTATTGACTAGGCATTTCAGCGTGGAGTGATTTGTGAACATTTTAAAGTGTCCTCCCAATAAGTAGTGGAGAAATTTTTGTAATGCATATACCATGGCCAATCCTTCTCTCTCTATGGTGGTGTAGTTAAATTCGGTTGTGGATATCTTCCTGCTAGCAAAGGCTAACGGGTGATCAATGTCTCATGTTCCTGGTTGTACCAGTACTAATCCTAGTGCAATAGAAGATGCATCGATGTGCACATGAAACTCCTTGCTCCAATCTGGAAAAACAAAAATGGGTGTAGTGACCATATTTTGTTTCAATGTGTCGAAGATCTGTTGGCATTCATCTATCCACCCAAACTGGTAGTCCTTCTTCAACAGTTTCTCCATTGGTGCTATAATTTGGGCATAGCCTTTAATGAATTTCCTGTAATAGCCGGTGTGTCCTAGCACAGTGCGCAGTTGTTTAACTGAAGTAGGAGGTGGAAAATCAACTATAATTGCAACTTTAGATGGATCAACCAGCAATCCTTGCTTGCATACAATATGGCCTAATAATACTCCAAATGGTGATAAGAAGATGCACTTCTTCAAATTTAAAGAAATTTGACACTGCCTGCATTTATCCAACATTAGCCTTAGACATTCAATATGGTTTTTCAACAAAATAAATACAGTCCAGTCATCAAAATATGTTTCTAAAAATTTATGTAAAAATTCTTTGAATGCTTCGACCACCACCCTAGAAAAGATGGTTGGGGCATTCTTCATTCCAAATGACATTACTGTGTATTGAAAGGATCCCCATTCTGTGGAAAAATTGGTCTTATGGCGATCCTCCTTGGCAATCTGGATCTGATGGTATCCTGAAAATCCATCTGTAAAAGAATGTACCTCTTGGCCTCCCACGTTGTCAAATACTTCATCAGTGAATGCGGTAGGGAAAGGGTCATGCATACAGACATCGTTACATTTCTTGAGGTCCACACATATTCTGATTTCTCCTGTCTTCTTGTCTTATACCAGCATACGGCTGATCCATTCTAATTCTTTGGCAGGTTCAATAATCCCTGCTTCCAACATTTTATCAAGCTCAATCTTCACTTTTTCCTTGTATTTCGGATTCAATCTGTAGGGTCTTTGCTTGAATGGCTTCGCATCTGGTTTCAAAGGTATTCTCATATCTCCCATAGGTCCTTTGATTCCCTTCATATTAGTGAACTTGGTTGGAAACAATTCCTGATATTCATGCAATAATTCTGTAATCTTGTCAAGGGTAGCAACATCCCAATAATCTCTGACATTGGCAAGCTTTGGTGTTTCCTCTGTTCCAATATTGACCTTTATGATCTTGATTGGTTGTCCAATAAATGGTAATTCAACTCCTGGTCCCTCGACATCTCTTTAGCCTTCTGTCTCTGTGATGTTGACCTTCCTCGAGTCATCGTCGTCATCTGCATTGATGTTATAGCAAGTCTGTAATTTCTGGAGAGGCGCAGTCCATTCATCCTCCTCTTATTCCATAGGGAGGCTAGATGCCTCTTCAAATACCTTATGCCTCACAATATGTAGTGCTTGGTCTACTGAAGGATATTCACTTTCAAATAAAAAGGTGGTAAAATAAATTTGAATCATACCTTCCCAATCTGTGGTGATGAAGCGTAGTTCCGCTTGAAGGTATCAGTTGATAGGGGTTGTATCTAGCGTGTTAATAAATCTGTGCACCCATTGTTCTCGAGGAATATCTCTCCAGGCCTCTTCACATCTTCACGTATGGTCCTTTGGGCAACTTTGACCAGTATACCTTACTTCGCAGCTGACTGCTTGTGTTGAAAACCGTGTTGTCATTAAGGTTTGGCATTGTGTCCAGTATGTGATGTTTCTTCTGTGCATCCACCACCATCTTGTTGGTATAGATTTCAGGGCTTCATCCATTGCCAATAATCTTTTTTTTGTTGGTACACTTGTTTCAAAATCTAAAAGGAAGGTTTCTAGGGGGTTCAGGCCATCAAATGTGGGTAACTTACTCACTGTTATGCCAATCCAGCGAACTTCTCTGGTTAATCTAGCACATCTTCTGGTAGAGATTTCATACATATGGTTCTACCAATTCTCCAGTGCTTCTTCCGAGTCTGATGAAAACGCGTTGTCACTTCGCCAGCTCAGATTCCCATCGGTTGTAGGATAGATATAATCTTGTTGTATGGATGTTAGTTTGTAGATGTTTTCCAATTCGTATGCATGGTCCTCTTCTCTGATGGGCTATGTGTAACGCTGACCCTCATCTGGATCTAAGGGTGCAATGAACCTAAGGCCATCTCTTTCAAAGTTCATACATATTTTCTTTAAATCAACAACAATAGAGTTGTCAAAGGCCCAATCAATTCCAAGAAATGCAAGGTAAGGGAAGCTATCATCAACAATTTCAATTACCTAAAAATATGCAAAGTTTCTAACTCCTTCGATGTCCATAGGGACATGATCTAATCGTCCAAATGGGTTGACAACTTGTTGATTAGCCATGCGAAGTCTGATAGGGGAATAGATCAGCTTGGTTTTTCCCATCAGTGCCCAATTTTGCTTCGTCATGACATTGACCTACGATCCTAAGTCGAGGACCACATAGTCTATATCATATTATCATATCTGAGCATTCAGATGTAATTATTTATTTGTTCTTCTCTTCTTGACAGTTTGGTGTACTTCCTTATTTAGTAAGGGGTCTATCTTCTCTAGCTCATACTGCCTGATTAAGTTCTATAGTTCTTTCACAAAGTTCCCATCCTAAATTAACTTAAGAAAAATGTACAAAAATTCGATGAGTTTACTTACCTCTTTTCCTTCTTTATGCGTAGTCGACTGGTCAAATGCCTGAGGCATTCCATACTCTTTTATTGCCGGTTGGGTTTTTGATGAGGACCCTTAGTCTCTCTTGAACTCCTATCTCACTTCCTTGAAGATTTGTCTTTCTTTATTTGCATCAAAAGCTTGAGTCTTTTCCGTAGCGTTCCTGATACTTGAATCTTCTGTGATCTTTCTTTGGATTGTTCTATCCTCTCCTATAGCAACGCCTCCTCGAGTAATAAAATCGACTCTAGGGTTTGTTCTGTGAGGCTCAACATATATCAGTTGTACTTGAGGGTTCTGCTGGGGTCCTCATCTTTCCTGAAGCTTAGCTAGCAACACAACGTAGTCTTCAATAACATGCTCGAAGGAGTTGCAATAACTACAGGTAGTGCAAGGGTTCTGACAGTCCCTTGCTAGATGTCCTAGCTGTGCGCAGTTGTAAGAGATTATTTTTCCTCAGCCTTGACCCATACCTCCTCCTCATCCTCATCCTCTGTATCCACCACGAGGATTGAAATTTCCTCTTCCTAGGGAATTGCACTGTGCAATGTTTCCTTCTTGGTGCACTTCACCTTGGATCTTGTATATGTCTCTTGATATTTCATGCATCAGGTCAAAGGCCCTACAATATATTTCATCATACCCTATAGATTTATAGAATGTGCAATACAAGTTTGTGGGTGTTTGAACATACTACTTCATATAGTAGCACTCACCAGGGAGATGTCGATTTTTGCATACGTCGAACCAGGGTGGGTTAACTTGCTTCAAGGGACTCGGTGCTCCTGAGGCTAAATATTCATGAAACAAGGGACAGTTTTCCTTATCATGACCTTCGGATCTGCATCTTACACATCATATATCTTATCTTTTTTCCTTCCCCTTTTCCTTCTTCATATCCTCGACCTGCAGAGACAAATTAGTCAGCTGGCTCATGATCTGGCTCATGCCTGAGCTAGATTCTCCCATAGTTGTTGATTCAAGCTTCATGGCGATCTCCAAAGATTATGCCTGTGATGCAATATTCTTCTGCATCAAGGGAACTCTAATATGCGATAGAAGGACAACGATGAACCATTCCTTTTTCTGTTCATCTAGTATTTTAAAAGTCAATCTTCTAGTTAAGGTTTTGAATCTTTGATCAAACTCCCAAACAGGTTCGGCGACCTTTTGCTTGATCTCCTTCAATTCTGTGATACATTGTGACTCCGACTTAGGTTTCTTAAACTCTTCAATCAGCGCATTCTTGATCTCATTCAGTGGCTTAGGCTATGCAAGTCCTTGGACAAGCTTCATGTACCAGCTTAACGCGTGATCCCTCAGTGTGTTGCTAAACTAGTTTCTTTTAACAACTTTGTCGGTAATGTTTTTAATGTTCCATATGGCCTCACATAGGAACCAATGTTGATCAAGATCTTCAAATCCATCTCCTGTAAAGATAGGGAGCCTCATCTCATCTTCCATGGAGCTTCCTAGGTTTCCTGTCTGAGTAGACATTGAACTGCTTGTAATGGTACTCTGCGGACTCTGGTGATTCTGACTATTCTAATGGTTTAATGTTTCTAAAACAACAGGCGGGTCGTTATTACTTACTTCAGTAGTTTCGGCAGTTCCTAAGGTTTCTGGCTTGCTTTGGCGAAGTTCTTCAACTTTTCCTTCTTCTATTCCGGTGGGTTCTGAATGTTCTTCATCTATCAAATCTACCTCTTCCCCACTATAGAAACCCTCTTCTCTATCGTTTTTCTTAAAAAAGTTCTCAAGGTGAACCCCTCTGAATACTCTTCCACTGCGCATATGTCCAGCTTTTGTGTCGCTGTCGTTGTCCGAGTTTTTGAACATTAGCCTTTCCAGGTCCAACCAATCTACTGTATCTTCAAGATGTGGTTTTCATGCAAGAGCATCTTGATTCTTAACTTCATAAGATGAAAACATTTCCCTCTAGGTACTTTGAAAAAGTATCTCTCAGCTTGGCTATAAGATTCTACTCTGTCAATAGAAAATTCAGTGATATAACCTCCAATGGTACTATCAAACCAATAATCTATGGCTCTGGATACAACGCTATCAACTCTCTTAACCCTCTAGATCAACGTTGATGTCCAATCCATAGGAGGTATATATATGATATCAAACTGTGTATCAGCTAATCTCCAACCACTCGTGTATCTCCTCATGGATTCCTCCAAAGAAAATCTCACGAATGTCGATGAAAATGTATCTTTGTAACCAATATTCAGTACTCAGTTTAGGGTTCTTGTTCTGGGCTTCAGCGAAGTCCCTCTCCTGATCTTCTATCCACTTTTGAATCTTTTTCTTGGATGGGAACCACCTTCACATTTCCTCATGAAGATTCTTTTCCCGAAAATAGAACCATTTGTTGGCACAGGCGTAGACCCAAGGTTCACTCCAAGAGCCCACCAACAAGCCCTAGCTACCGGCCCTTTCGGCAACACCTACGAAGCAGATGCAGTCTCACCTGAAGCAACTATGACGAGGTTGCAGGATAGAGATGTCTATAACCAAAGGAATGTCAAGTGGATCAAGTACAACAACAACTCCATATTCATCAGCACTTATCAAGCTAGATCTATCCTACACAGTTATAGATCTGATCTAACATAGTAATGCAATTAACCATATAACAACAATAGAGATCAAAGAATAAATCACACACACAACACAAAGTATATGTGGTTCACCCTCTCTCTAGGGATACGTCCACATAAATTTAATATATTAAGATAAAGCCTACAGTTATGATCTGCGCTCTTAGCCAACGGATCTTCTCTCTTCCTCTATCATCCTCCACACCCAGCTGCAGGATTTGATCCTCTCACCCAGTTGAAGATCTTACAATACCAGGAAGCTCTCACTCTCAACACTACCTCTCTCACAGTACAATAATCTCTCAATCAACAATAATCAATATCAATGCCCAACAATAATACCCCACTGACCTAGGTCCTCTCAACCTCTATTTATAAATTATAGTTCCTCACCGACAACCTTAGGTCGAAACCTAGGTGTCAAAACCCTAATTACCAAAACCCTAGGTGTCTAAAACCCTAGTTAAACTTGACCCAATTTTCCCAGGATTTTCCATCCTGTCTCTCCTTTCTTTCTGCATGGTGGTAATGGTGGATTTCCCCACTTTCTAAGTTATCCTCGATCCATCTCCCTTGTTGATATGTCATCCTTGATCTCCTCATCTAACGGGTAGCTTTTCCTCACTTCACTCCGACTTTTTTGCTCTTTTGCTTACTTTGACCTAGTGAAAATCATTGTCTTCCACGTAGTTCGCGTTTGACATTTTCTTCCTCAATCTTCTCTTTCTTCCATATCCAAGGGCCAAGAGAGAATTATGTTTAAAATGAGATCTTATGATCTCTATTTATACAAAATTTAGCTAACATAGCTTGCCCACAAATTAAGGAGTAAAACAAAATATTAGGTGTCAACAACCCTAATATTTTCCCCTTAACAAAATAATATTAAACAATTCACTTAAAATTCCATCATTTGCACAAATTAAACCCTAATTTAGGAGGATGTCACCCCTTTAGGGGACGTTTTTCCACTTTGAGGAAGTCGTTGGTGTTGGAGAAGCATGGGAGGGACTCCAAAGGCCATGTGTGAAGCATATAGGCACTCATACCCACTGAAGACCCTTCTCCTCCTAAAATTTCCATGTGTAAATGAGTGGCACCTCACCACCAATCCATAACCCCCCTAGGTGACATCATATCTCTAGAACTGATGTTTTTTCCTCTCCCAAGAAAAACATTTGGCATGTGGGGGATAGAATATGTTTTCCAAGTCATCTTTGAGTCCTTTCAAGTTTGATATCTCTCATCCGGTATGTAGGCCCTTAGTATCCAACCTGTGGGCTTGCAGCCCCATGGAATCCCAAGCTAGGCTTGTTCTCCCAAAACTGTCCACCAACTAGGCCCTATAAATACAAATGAACATGCCCTCCAAGGATATCAAGTCGTAACATCATCATAAGTTAATCCAATCAATAAATAATCCATCCAAGAATGTCCAGTGAAGATCATTATATCAAACAATTAACAACTCAAAGACATTATGCGACTTGTCAAGCTTAAGTATGGGAGGGTTGATGAGGTGTCCTATTGGGTAGAGCTTGCCCTAGGTCAAGGAGAGATTCCAAGAGGTCCCTCTATAATCCATGTAAAGTGTTTGAGCTAGATGGGGTCAAGACTTAATGGGCATAGGGCTCATGACATACTAGGGGTCATAGTGTCTCATTCATGGGTGTATTTGTAGAGGGTTCGTGGTACCTTCATCCACAATGCAATTTTTCCAAGAACATCATTTTACTTTTATCTTTATTTCTTTATATTTTCTTTCATAATAGAATAAGGAGAGTTTAAAGGTCACTTCCCTAGTGTGGTGATGAGGTGGTGGTAATGTCACCCACAAATACCTAATGGAAATGAGAAGGTTGGCTCGTGATGAAACCCGCTTTCTCTCAGCCATGCAATTGAGAGTCACTTCCCTAGGTTGGTGACCAGATGATGAAAATATCATACCACTAGATATCCATGGACGTGATAGGTCTCCTCATGATGAGACCTCGTATCCTTCAACTAACCTTTTAAGCATTTTTTATTATATTGTGGGTCCCCTTTTATTCAAAGATAAGAGTTTCATTTCTTTCTTGGGTGATCCCTAGGAGAAGCATATGGAAGGTTTATATAAGGATTTTATCTTTTACCCAACACCAACCCCTCTTGGACTTTAGCCCCTTCTTCCCATAGAATGAGGGACAACCCCTTTTTGGGTCAATACACCTTAAAACTCCAAGAGATAAGGAAATGGAGGGGTAAACATGATGGAAAGTGGTAAGTATGGTCGGGAATGGTACAATATCTCATTACAGGAGTTCCTAGTAGCAAACCCATCCCCAAGGAAAACCACTTACTAGGCCACAATGTCAACCACCAAGGTGAAGCAAGGAAAAAGGAAAAATTTCCAAGCACATATCATGAAATCTAGAGAAATATAAGATAGAACATAATCAAATGGCTTAAGTATTTAAATGATGCTCACCATAATACTGACTTGTACCTCATGGAGCAAGGCCCACTTCCTTTTGGAAGCCAACTGGTGTGGTGGATGACATCTGCAAACCTATGACCATCTGTGGTGGTGCATGGGTTTCCATTTGTGCAAAAGGGTACTATTGTTCATGTAGTCTCTCGGCACTCCATATCTTCCACACGAGGGCCTTGAGACATATTCTCCTTATTTATTGGAAAAATGGGGATTACATCTAGCTCCTACTTGGGGACCTGTGCTCTCTATAGAGTGCATGAGAACCACAACATCTCTTGGTAGACTTGTTCCTTCAAGTAAACATAAAACTATCAAGTGCGGGATGGCCTACTCATCCTTGTTCTCATATGATCATAATCCAAATCAACTAAGATAGAAAAAGAAAATTTTGACATTTTTCTTTTTCAAAAAATTCTAAACTAAGAATAAAATCAATATGAAAGTAGGGAAAAATGAAAATGAAATGCATATAAACTAATATGAAAAAATCAAGATGCAAATGCAGGAAAAACAATATGACTTACCTAATTAACTAGGGCCTTGGGGCCTTGAATATCACGTGTTGGATGATGTCAGGTGAAGTCATATGTTAAGAACCAAATATCAATATAGCATAGAAAAACCTCAGAAAAAGTACTCAACGCCTTGAAAAAGAGATAATTTCAGTTAATAAGCCTCTTCGAGGGGGAAAAATCCTTTTACCCCACTTAAATGTTCAAGTACAAGATGATTCAAAATGAAAATGTCTCCTTGGTATATATAGGAGACTAGGAGGTATAATT
>JZKD02S2415738.1:224003-234655 GCA_000966675.3 Picea glauca | reverse complement strand
ATTTGGTGTAGAAGTTCCCTTTTTTGGTGGCATGTTGGCCAAGTATCACTTTTGAACCTTGATTTTGAGGTGGTTCTACTAGACAATATTTCTTATGTTGTATCTCCCAAGTTTTTGCCCTTCTGGGTATGAAACTTTCTTTTATGTAGTTATCTGATATTTCTTCTCTGCAATACCATAGGTCTGATCAAAATTGGATGTGCCAAGTGGAATTTACGGTAACTTCCCCACAACTTGTTGATTTTTGTCCTTTCCATGAGATCTCACTTGTATAGCGTGTCCCGCTCAAAATTATTGACATAAAATTCTGAATCTCACACCAGAAATACTATAGACTGTCCATGATCCAATGAAACCAGTCCCACTCAATTTGGATACTCTAGGAAGATGTTATGATTGTTTTACCTGGAACACCTTCTTGAGACTAGTCAATAGGACTAGTCAGATACCCTATCTTACATAGGGTATATCTACAAATTTAAGATGACCCAAAAGCTGAACATTTTACCATAGATACCTTACTAATTTATGTAAATAGCCTCCAGATTTGAGGGTCTGAAACATTACAGAAAAGTTGTTAGGTTGCGAAACTTTTATAATGACTCAGTTGAGGATGATTCCAGAATCCTATCTTGTACAGGTTGTATCTTCTAACGTATGAGGCCTCGGGAGATGAATTTTGAACCCAACGTACCTTGATCCATCTACTAAATATCCTCCAAGCCATCCCTTCTGAAACGTTGTAGAAAACTTTTTATAGCAAAAATTCCAAGGTGTCTCAGATGTAGCAACGAAACCCCAAGACCTTGAGCTCTGATACCATATGTTAAGAACCAAATATCAATATAGCATATAAAAACCTCAGAAAAAGTACTCAACACCTTGAAAAAGAGATAATTTTAGATAATAAGCCTCTTCGAGGGGGAAACCTCCTTTTAGCCCACTTAAATGTTCAAGTACAAGATGATTCAAAATGAAAATGTCTCCTTGGTATATATAGGATACTAGGAGGTATAATTACAACTAATGGCATAAAGACGACATAAATAAAATAACATTACTAATATAATATGCCCCAATTAAGCGGTAGTGAGCCAATATTAGGGATTAACATCATACAACCAAAGAAACCATTTGATCATCTCATCAACGTATATCCCCCTGTGATTAATCATGTAATACAAAAAAATAAGTTAAGCACATAATAATAATGAATATAAACATATATATAATCGATCATGAAATAAAACTCATGAAGATGGGTGGGAGGGAGGAAATCCTATTGGAAAGAGAAATCATCAGCCCGATCATATTTCCTGAAAGTGTATCCACAAGACTGATCAATCCATCTCTGAAGGGGGATACTACATGTAGACAAAGGATCATCTTCATCTGCACACAAAGACTCACTACTTGTTGAGGACTGAGAGGAAATGAGAAATCAGAAGAATACTTCATGGTCTCTTGGAGAAGAGGGTAAGAGGTAAGGAATGGTCTCAAGTGTAGAAACAAAATGCCTCTTCCCCTATGAATATCCATGGAAATATCCAATATGAAAATACTTCCACTTTGATGAATGAACCTCTAACTGCTCTGAGGTGGCCATGTTCCAATGTTCCTCAAAATCTAGGCACAACGGTTGGAAGTCCTCATAAAACAAATATACATCCTCAAAAGGGTATGCACCAAAGGATTATTGAAGATCACTCTGATTATGATGTGACAAGTCATCCTTGAAGGGGCAGAACAAATATGCAACCATATCATCACCAAGCCTCAAAACATCTGATTCATATATGCATGAGGACCACTCCTGTGATGATGAAAACTCAACCCCCTCAGCTTGAGAGCTACCCTCAATTTCATAAATGGGATCGCTATCAATGTTGAAGTATCTCACATCCCATCTATATGAATCATCAATGTGTACATTGATTATGTGGGAGGAGTCTTGCACAAGATTATCTGTGTCATCAAGATTAATTGTTTCTCCATATTCATGTGCAAGAGGAAGACAAGTTTGAACGACCTCATCCTCATCAAACAGGAGAAAAGAAAATGATGCCTGAACATGTTGTGCATCATCAAGATTCTTTTTTCTCTTCATGGGCATGCTCCTCCAATGCCTCTTCATCACACGAGGCTTGATTCTTAATGCAAAGTGCTTCATGTGCCATTTTTCAGAAATTTTTGTTGCATCCAAGGGTTCCTCTAACAACTTTTCACTTCAAAAGTCATGGAATAAGTCATCAAGATCTTCAAAATTATTATCGCTTATCATGTTCTCTTATTAATGGGTGGGAGGAAAAAAGGCATGAATGTCTTCATCAAATGGAAGGGTAGATATGAGCACTTCTTCTTCATCAAATGTCTCATCCGGATTTTATTCATCAGAATTTTCTTCAAGTTTGTTTTCATGAGTATGTTCTTTGAGCACTTCTTCATCTATTGTCTCATCATTGATCGGAAAAAATTCTTTACAAAGAATGTGTTTGAGCTCTTGGAAATCATCTTTCAAACTCTTAGTCTCTGGCTGATAATGCTTGAGAATTTCTTCAATGATTTTTGTAGAAGAAGGGATACTCTTCGGATCACATAAGTGTGTGAGCCAATCCTTTGGACTTGATTCCAATGATGATACAAAAAATTTCATTAGCACATCCTCATGTAGCACATCTAGGCTTGAAACATACTTCATATAATTATCCACATGGGTGACTGCTAGAGCTGGATCACCGTCGAATTTGGGGAAATTTTCTCTCCATTCTTTTGGACAGTGATTTGGATAGCTAGGGACATTCTAAACATCAAGAGAAGGATACACATTATGGAATTCCCATGGTAATTCTTGTGAGGCCATCGTTCCATCACTTAGGGTAGAGCCTCAATGGAGTCCCCAGATGAGACTAATTCTCATCAAAGGATGGAAAGGGGGGAAAAGGTGGGTTATGGGAAGGTGGAGTCACCATATGAGATTCAAAATGATCTCATCAAGAAGGGTGGAAAGGGAACGTCCCTTGGGTGGAGCCACTAGGTAAGATAAGGGAAAGGCTATGGGATAGCTTACCAAAGTGTCATTAGGGTTCGAAAGAGGATTCAAAATCCTCCCTAGAAATGACACCAAAATTTTATAGCGCAAGTTGTGGGTTGGGAGAATCTTGACTCAACCATGAACAAGTGCTACAACTTTGGAATCCTACACCCAATTTCACCTCGATGTATGTCCCACACTTCAAGGGTGACTAGGTCACTCTAGGGAGGCGATCCCTGTGACCCTAGGGGGATTGATATGAATATGTTTATGGATGGAAATTAAGCCCCTATATGTCAATTATAAATGGAATGAATGGTATGGAGATATTCCTTGTAAGTCAAGTAATGTCTGCCCCATAGGTATAGTGCTTCTTCGGATGATTGTACCTAACCAAGACACATGAAAACACACCTTGCAATAGTATATGTTAGTTGGATCAGAACGTTAATATTGTTTTCCCTAATTTTCATAAATATATGAAAGTATATATCAACAATAAAAATATACTATAATATTCTCAATAAATGCTAAAGATCAAGTAGAAAATGCAAGAGAAAAACTAGTAAATCACTAGCTAAACTCAAGATGAAAAACCAATACTCTTAGCATAAATGATAAGGCTGTTGTAAACACTTGTCTACAGAAAATTATATAAGCCTTATGTATGTAAAATTCAATTTATTAAAATAAGAAAATCACCCATTGAAATCCCCTCAAACGTTGCCAAAAAGTGCTCTAGGCCAAAGAGAGTAAGTGTACAAACTTTGGGCAGAATCCAATGGTTGATAAGAGAGTTATTAAAGAAAGTAAGTTAGGGTTTCTGCAGCCCTAATGGCTGAAGATGTAATTATATAACAGCATCAAGAAGTAGTGGGAGAGAGGGGATTCCCTAGTAGGGGAAGAGTCCTCTTGATTAGGAAAACCGAATTCAAGCAAGAAGTCTTTCAAAAGACCGAAAATTATGTTTCCCTAGGCAATGATTTTATATCTCCAATGCAAACAATTATGACTAGTACTTTTAATATTGGGTTAATGTAGTCACAAGGATATTAGAGAAGCTACCTCCTTGGGGGTGTAATCCCTTTTAATCCCTAAGTCAAGTTTCTCTAAGCTAGGGTTTAAGCTAAGAGGGTGTATGCCCTTATACTTATATTTGCAAACCCTTAATTAATGAGATGAAGAAATAAAATGGTGAAGACTATAGTGGGGGTGTATGCCCTTATAATTCCCACCTAGATCCTAGAATAAAAATAGTTGAACTTGAAAAATTATAGCATAATAGTAGAAAAACATACCAAGATCAAGAGAAATGCCAAGACAATCCAGCACAAGAGACAGAAAATAACCTTCCAAGGCTAGCACATCACTTCTTCCATTAACCATTAATAACATAGCCATTAAACAAGTGAAAAGAGATAAAAGAGCCAAGGGGGCTGAAAATTTCAAACCAAGTCTCTCACAAGAGAGAGAGTTATGTTTAAAATGAGATCTTATGATCTCTATTTATACAAAATTTAGCTAACATAGCTTGTCCACAAATTAATGAGTAAAATGAAAGATTAGGGGTCAATAGCCATAATAGTTCCCCCTTAAGAAAATAATATTAAACAATTCACTTAAAATTCCATCACGTGCACAAATTAAACCCTAATTTAGGAGGATGTCACCCCTTTAGGGGACATTTTTCCACTTTGAGGAAGTCGTTGGTGTTGGAGAAGCATGGGAGGGCCTCCAAAGGCCATGTGTCAGGAATATATGCACTCATACCCAATTAATACCCTTCTCCTCCTCAAAAATCCATGTGTAAATGAGTGGCACCTCACCACCAAGCCCTAACCCCCCTAGGTGATGCCATGTCTCTAGAAGTGACGTTTGTTCCTCTCCTAGGAAAAACATTTGGCATGTGGGGGTTAGTATATGTTTTCCAAGGCATATTTGAGGCCTTACAAGTTTGATATATCTCATATGGCATGCAGGCCCTTGGAATCCAACCGGTGGGCTTGCAGCCCCATGGAAGCCTAATCTAGGACTGTTCTCCCAAAAATTTCCACCAGCTAGGTCCTGCAAAGACAAATGAACAGGCCCTCCAAGGATCTCAATTCATAACATAATGATAAGTTAATCAAATAAATAAATAATACATCCAAGCATGTGCATAAAAGAGCATTGTATCAAACAATTAACATCTCTAAGACATTATGCGACTTGTCAAGCTTAAGTATGGGAGGGTTGACGAGGTATCCTATTGGGTAGATATTTCCCTAGGTTAAGGAGAGCTTACAAGAGGTCCCTCTCTAATCCATGTAAAGTGTATGAGGCTTATGGGGTCAATATTTAATGGGCATAGGGATCATGACACACTAGGGTTCATATTGTCTCATTCATGGGTGACTATGTAGAGGGTGTGTGGTACCTTCGTCCGCAATGCACTTTTCCAAGCCCATAATTTCCCTTTTATCTTTCTTTCTTTATATTTTCTTTCATAATAGCATAAGGAGAGTTTGAAGGTCACTTCCCTAGCATGGTGACCAGGTGGTGGAAATGTCACCCATATATACTTAATGGAAATGAGAAGGTTGGCTCATGATGAGACCCCATTTCTCTCATCCATGCAACTAAGATTCACTGCCCTGGTTTGATGACCATATGATGACAATTTCATACCACTAGATATCCATGGAGATGATAGGTCGGCTCGTGATGAGACCTCATATCCTTCAACTAGCCTTTTAATAATTTTTTATTATATTGTGGGTCCCCTTTTATTGAAAGATAAGTGTTTCATTGCTTTTTTGGGTGTGTTAACTCTCTGTAAATTCCTAGAGGTTGTTAGGAAAGAAGAAATATACGAGAGGTAACTTTATCCAACCACTTCGAAACTAGAATCTATCCCTACCAGCTTCAGAGAGGGATCTCTCTGTATGATTTAGATGTGTTTTGAACTTAAGATATTAGGCTAGTTAAATAAACAAGATTGAAAAGGTTTGTTGTTTTTGTTGAGTTGGCTGAAAGGGATTTACGCATCCATTGGGATATGGGGTCTGTGTTATAGAGATAAAAATCTAAACCAGAAAACAAAGATTATTTTCACTGGGTAGGATAATGCACTCGTTGGATTCTTTTAGCAGTAAAATGATGAAAAGAAGAAAAGATGAGAATATCAATTAAAGTAAAGAAGCAGTTAAGAATTTCTTTACTGTAATATCATAAGATAAACATTAAGATATTTCAAAGTCTGAAACAGGGTATACAACGATAAATCCTGCAACATACATTACTTTTAAAAGATTTATATTAGAAAACAATATGACAACTGAGCAAGAAAACATTCAACATAGAAAAGAAAACATCACCAATGAATATCACACGAGAATCCTGTGAAAATGTCTCTTTGTATTAATGGAAGATCTCTTGAAAAAGATTAAAATCTTGTAGATTGTTGGGTGTAAATATCAACCCTCAATACTTCAAAGTGTGAAGTATTTATAACCAAAAATTACAAACAATCCTGTCATTAAAGATTAGGACGTGGCTAATCTAAATTTAGCTAACTAGCTTAACAAGATACTAAAATCTAGGAAACTATTTGATGATGTGTCGAAACTTCATGTTATTTTATGGGTGATCAGTTGGTGAGGCCTCTACACGACCTCTTCTGACTGGATAGTTGACTGGGCTTGGAAAACTCATCGACTACTCGATCAGATTGCAAAGCTCTTCCCATCGAAGGTGACTAGGAATGCTGACTTTGAGCAATCTACGATACACTTCATCCATCTTCGTGTACTTGGAAAAAGTTGGCTTGGTGATGAAGATGTATCAAATCTCATGCTGTATGTTGATGTCCAACTATAAAGCATCCAAGAATGCCTTACCAGTGATACTATCTTGTATTCCTGAGAATTTTGAGCTATCCTTAGCCACAGTGGCTAATCTCTTTTTATAATCAGGGAGTGTCATCAATTTATCATTTATAACTCTCATACCAGGAAGGCCTTTCTTCTGCAGAGCTTCGATCTTGCTGAAAAATCTTTTTATTCCTACGTCCATGGTCTGGACCTTTTCCTCCAACTGTAGCATCATTCCTCTCTTGGTTAGGACCCTCTTGACCTCGAGGATGGTCTCTGTCCTATCTTCAATTTTCAACTCTTCTAGCTCCTCTCTGGTTTTCGAATTTAGAAATTTGATGATCTTGGTAGCTTCTGTGGGCATCTCTCCCAGTTCTGCTCTTATTTTCTCGATGGCCTGCTGACTTCTTTGCACCAACTCGTTTTGCTCAAACATGATTTGTATCATCGGCCATATTTCATTCATGGACTTGGTGATGTCCATCGAGACACTTTATTTGACCTCAGCCAGTGTCTTGCCTGCCACTGTTTTCTTCTGAATTTGTTGCAATTCTTGTTTGAGCTGGTCTGAGGTTTGTTTTTCCTTGGAGAAGCTAGTTTGGTAAGAAGACTTGAGTTCCTGAAGGTTCTCAATCTCCCTTTTTAATATGCTAATCTATCTCTCTTGTAAATTCATTTCTTCCATGGATTTATCTAGTTCAACAATTTTTTCCAGGGCTGTCAGTGGAGTTGTCGTAGGAATTTCTGCAACAGACACTATGCTCACTCCTGTGAGTGGAAATGTGCTTAATGGAATGACCTCCATGGGATTTGACTACTCCTTCTCTTTTACTATCTTTTCCAATTCCACTTCCATTTCTTTCAACTATGCATTCTGCTCCATGATGATCTTGAGCATCTCATCCTTCTCCCTTTCTTTCTCCACGATTTCCTTTGCCTGTGAATCTTCTGTTGGAGACAATTTCAATTGTTTCCTCAGAGATGCTATATCAGCATTTTTCTTTTTGAGCATCTCCTCGACTGCTTTCACACTCGAGGGATCATATCTGATCTTGAGGACCAGTTCCTCCAATGTCTTAATCCTGTTATCCTTGGCAAAGGATGATATTTTTTCTAACTTCACTGCGTCTAGACATTATTTAGAGATACTTGTAACTTGTAGGAAACAGTGGAAGCATGTGCCAATGTGGAGAAAACCATTTCTCCATTTTGTCTATGCAGATCCATCTGATTAGCTGGATGCACATCTTTAGTCTGAAATTCAAACGTTGCCCTTTTGTAATCGGTGATTACCTTTGGGTATGAAACCTGTGCTTGCAGAAACTCCATGTGCATTCTACCCTTCTCAGTGTCAAATGCAGACAATAGTCGGTGTTGTGCAGTGGATGTTTTCTTCCAGAACTGAGCATACGTGTTGGTGGTCAACGTCTGATTTTTCTTTTTGATCAGATCATACTTCTAAAAAATACTCAATTTGGGTCCTATTTTTCTTGGTTGGCTGGCTGGTGGAGTATATGTAGGCTTTCTGGGAAACACTGTAGTCATGATTTGTTTTCTACCTATACTAAGAAGTGATCGATCAACGTCCAATATGGTAGTGGATTGCATTCTGTTTTCACCATCCGTGTTGGGTGCCAAACTAGTTTTTGGCCTCTTGGTATGTAGTTGAAATTCTTCAGATGATACTTCAGTGACAGAAGGTGAAACATCTTTCTTAGGCCTTTTCTCCTTGGGAGCATGTGGTGTAGTCGTCTAGGAAACAGTGACCGGCGGGTCCTGCTATTATGTCTCAACTAGAGTGTCGGGCTCCCATTCTATTTGGTTGGCGAACTTCTCTACCTAAGGCGTGGATGTGTGAACGTACGGGATATTCTTATTTTTGACCCTCATCTCAGAAATTATCCCGCATGGATCATAGTTCCATGCAAAACTAACAAACAACTTCATTTCTTTTAGTAGTATGTCTGCTTCCTCCCCTGCGCCTCGGTTAATGCAGATGAAAGACCCAATCTGCCCTTTGATTTTGAGCTGCTGCTTCTTCTTCAGAGAGACAAAATGTATGTTGTCTGAATTTATCATCTGCCTTATGTATTCCCAGGCAAAAATCCTCATGGGTAAATACCTGGGCAATTTATATGGGGCCAACTCGCACCCATAAACTTTGATCTTAGTGTGGTTTTGGTACAGGTACCAATCACCAGTCTTTGTAAGGTTCGAGAGATGTAAAATCCTCTGAATTTCCTCGTTAATTCTAGGTTCGTATCTACTGTTGAGCATACTCACCACTGGGTGGTAGAACTGCTTGATACTGAATTCTGTAGAGTTATGTCTGAGCAGCGAAGTCCACGATGTCACTGCCTGTGGCCTCCTATCTTTATCCATCTTCTGCATTGAAAAGGAAAATTTGTCTGCTTGAAATAACACGAACAGGTAAGCCAGTATTGAAGAATACCAGAACATGCCTTCTGTGGCAAAGTTGATGAATTGTTCATGAATTTTGTCCCCCAGGAATGCACTGTAGTTGAACTAAGTAGTGCGTCTCTCGTCGGTGGAAAAAATGGACAGAAATCCCAAGATGGGTTCGTCCACCCATTGATCCGAAAAATATCCAAGCAAGGCACATAGTGACGTGATAACCTGGTTTCCCTTTACTGAGAACATGGAGGAAGGATAAGTGGGGTTTTTAGTGGGGAGATGAGCAGATTGTGGGAGGAAAAGCTCAAAAATCTGAGCTCTTTGAGGGAAAGACAACTTCTGGTAGAGCTCTGTGATGATTTCAAGGTTGAAAGGTGAGGTGGACTCGACTCTGGGTATCTGCAACATATGGTCAATGGTTTCTGATGTGATGAGGAAAAGAATTTATTTGGACGAAGACACAATGGATCTTTGTTCAGGGATATAATGGGCCTGGCATTTGAGAGCGAATTCGGGAAAGTGGTGAATCTGGGGGAATAGATAGAGGGGAAGATTTGACTCCCAAATACCAATCTCATCGCTCTGGTCAAGGAAAACCTCTTTGAGCCATGACAACAAGTCCTCGAAGTCGAACTCGCATCTGGTGTCTGCAATTAAATGGTCTTTATCGACTAGGGGGATCTTGCCGAGGTCAACAGGGGGCGAGAGGAAAGGATTTTCCTCAGCTTCTGTTCTCTTTGATTTTGGCGCCATCGTTGTAGAAATACCTGCAAATCAAATAGTCATTAGTGGGGATGATGGTAGTTTTGGATAGTTGACTGTAATAGAGAGAAAATGGGGAAAAATACCTGGTGCGGTGATAGGGTAAATGATGGAGGAATGAAGGGTGAAGGTGGTTTTTGAGCAAACAGATACCCGTTAGGTGCGGTATATAGGTCAGCAGGTTAACGGATAGGTAAACCAATAATAAATGGCCAACAGGTCATTTAGAGCGTGAGATGATGGGTGACCATGACTGAAGAATACGGTTGGGCGACGTGGCGGGATTTGATTGGGGAGTAACCATGGTGAGAGGACTTGTGAAGGGAGAACAAGGGGAAAGGAATGACAGAGTAATGACAGGTGACCTTTAGGGGAAAAACATGAATAATGACATCATGGGATGACAAGGTATGTCAGACCTTGGGAGGTGGTGGGAGTCTGAACCAATAGATTCCTACCATGCAGAGATAAGGGGCCTACCAAGAAACAATCAATTATGGACCCCGCCCCTCTGTTAAAAATAGATCGGTTGGGGGTTTCCAAAAAACACCAAGAGTCGTTGATCTGTGTGCTTTCTTTTCAACCACAGATCT
>JZKD02S2415738.1:177420-198259 GCA_000966675.3 Picea glauca | reverse complement strand
TGATGTCTCACCTGTGCTTTTCCGTCGCATTTCCTCACTAAGGATAACCCCAACAACATCATCAAATTTTAAAGTATTTGAACCAGAGACAGAGTTACTTACAACCATGACCAAGACGTTCCATCTTTCTGGCAATGAGCACAAGATTAGAAGAGCCCTGACCTTATCATCAAAGTCCACTTTTATAGAACTTAGTTGATTAGTAACCATATTAAAATCATTTAAATGATCTTCAATAGACCCACCTTCCGACATATTCATATTAAATAATCTATTCATTAGAAATACGTTATTGGACACCGAGGGTTTTTCATACAATTTGTCCAATTTATCCATCAAACCCTTCCTTGTCTTTTCTTTCGAAATATTGAAAGCCACCGACGCTGCCAGGATTAGTCGTATTGTTCCTAGAGCCTTTATGTCAAGAATATCCCATTGTTCATCCTTTGTAGCCACCAGCTTCTTTTCTATTCCACCCAATGGTAGGAATAGATCCTTGTGATATAAATAGTCTTCCATTTGCATCTTCCATAACTGGTAGTTTTGGCCATTAAATTTCTCGACCCTAAACTTTCCATCTTCCGACATTTCTCCCACTTGAACCAAGAACCCTCTTTTCCTGCGAGTTACCTTTCTCTCTGATACCAGTTGTTAGAAAAATAGGACCGTGGATAAATAAAATAAAATAAATGCGGAAACAAAAACAGAAGATACACAATATAATAGAGACACAGATTTATGTGGTTCACCCAGTGTGGTCTACGTCCACCAGAGAAATTTCCAGTTCCTTTCTTTATTATTATCCAGCATATGAAGGAATACAACCTACAAAAAAACCCATTGTAACTTCATCTTCTTTCTCTCACAGTCTCCTATCTCAGAATATAATATTCGTCGTCAACCATAACCGCAATACATTTCCCTCATAAAAGAGGGTTGCCTTCTAGGGAAAAAAAACCTAACATAATCTCTATTGTTAGATTTGTGACCTTATAATGAACGATCCAGATTCATAATGAAATTACAATATACATTTACAAGGAATTTTTTCCTTCGAGGGTTTCGCCCCCAAACCCCTGCTAGAGGCCTGCTTTCCCCAGACCCCACAGCTAGGGGGATAGCCCCCCCGGACCCTACAGAGGGGGTACCCCCCCTTTGCACTCCCCCGTGTGGAAGAGTGTACATACTTCTAGGGTATAAATACTTCATGGGGTATAAACACGGCTGAAATTAAAATACCTCTGAATCAGGAAGATAATTAGGCTCCACAACCAACAATCACAAAATGTATTGTTTCATATTTGAAACCATTTTCAATAACTCCCATTTAATGGGAGATGACTCTCTAGTTAAATTTTGTGGAAAAGGGACAATGGATCTAGAAAATGGAAATTTTGAGAATGTCTTATGTTGGGTAATAAGGTGGAACACGATATGAAACACAAAAGACAACACTGCATATAATTGAAGAGGGCACACAAAAGTTTGAAGAAAAGAGGTGGTATCCAAAGACACTGAAACAACACTTAAGAAAAGCGCCCTGTGATCATAACACCATAATGCATATTGGACCTTGATATCTCCATATGATTTCAACTCAATCACTTGATTGCCATGATGATAATGACCCAAGGGGTCTACTATTTATAGCCTCAAGATCTACCCAACTTCCATGGAATCTAAAATATCTTGTCCAAATGTATCCTTTAGTTGTTAAAGTTTACTCTGTCAAATCCACGATGTCAGGTCGACTCAACAAGGATGCTCGAACTGAACAACTATCCTTCCAACTCATATTAAAGTGTTGGCCTGGTTGATCCACCGCCCAACTATCTTTGATTGTTGGTAAATTTTCCGCCTGACAGGCATGTTGACTACTCGACCAACTAATGTAGAGATACGCTCGACCACTTGACTAACTTTATCCACATGTAGGTCAATTTTCTGACCGACTGAATCCAGGATATTTGTGATGAACCATCAATGCTTGATGTTCCAACACCCCTCCATCATCACATGTCTCTAGAGATTCAAGAGGTGAAATTACGTCATCAAGACACCCCCCCATAATTGCAGCTTCCTAAATCCCAATCATAGTTCAAATCTTGATAAATATGGCTTTAGTTAAAGGTTTGGTGAATATATCAACAACCTAATCATATGTTTTACAATAGTCAAGAGAGACAACGTTCTCATGAACCAACTATCTCAAATAGTGAGCATGGAGCCCAACACGTTTCATCTTATTGTGGGAGACAATATTTTTAGAAACATGTATGGAACTTTGATTATCATAGTAGATTGTAGTCAAGGTTTGAATGAGAAATCCAAGTTCTCCCAAAAGTTGGTGAATCCAGACTGCTTCAGTACCTGGTTGAATATCGCCAAGATATTCTACTTCAATAGTCGATAAGGAGACTAAATTGTGTTTTTTACATGACCATACCAATGGTCTAGTTCTCAGTCGTAACACATAGCCAAGAGTGGACTTCTGATCATCAATGTTTCCAGCCATTTTAGATTCGGTGAAGCCGACTAAAGAGTATGAACTTTGACTATATTTGATACCAAAGTGAGTGGTACCTTTGAGATAATGAATAATTCATTTGATTTCTTTCCAGTGGATTTCTTTAGGATCCTACATAAACCGATAAACCACACTAACAACAAAGGAAATTTTAGGTTGACTATGAGTAAGATAAATAAGACTGTCGACCAATTGTCGATAAAGTGTAGCATCGAATATGGGTGTTTGATAGGTTTTGGTGAGCTTCACTCTAGATCTAAAATTAGTATCACAAGGCTTGAAATCATCCATCTTAAAACATGTCTAAATATACATCACATATTTAGACTAAGAGATGAAAAGTCCATCTCAAAGTGGCAATAATTGAAGACCCAAAAAATAATGCAAAGTACCAAGATCTATCATGTCAAAGGAGTCAACAAGTTGTTTTCTTCAATCTAAGGATGTGATCATTATTATTTCCAATAATGAGGTCATATATATATACAATAAAAATCAAGGTGTCTACATTGGTGTGGAGTACATACAAGTTGTAATCAAATATACAACATTTGAAACAAAGTCAAAGAAATAAATTTTCGATCTTAGCATACCAAGCTCAAGGATCCTGCTTCAAACCATAAAGCAACTTCTTGAGTCAACAAACCAAATTAAAATCCATCACAAAACCAGGTGGTTGTTCCATGAAAATTTCTTCAAAGAAGTCACCATGAGAAACACTCTCTTCACATCCATCTTATGGATTTTCCATCCAAAACGAGAAACAAGGGAAAGAATCAGTCGAAGAGAGTCCATCTTTGCAACAAGGGAAAATTTATCAGTGTAGTCGATGCCTTCTTGTTGAGAAAATTCATTTGCAACTAGTTGTGCTTTATGTCACTCAACAATACCTTGAGAGTCAAATTTGGTCCTGTAGACCCATTGAAAATTCACAATGTTCTTTCCTTGCGATCGAGGAACTAATTCCCAAGTGCGATTATTCGACAAATAATCAATTTTAGTCTACATGGTCTGCTCCCATTCAGTTCATCCTTGAGAATTCGAGTAATTAATAGTATCAAAATTTTCAAGTACATGAGTCATCAAGGCAACATTGACATGTTTCTTTTGACTTACAATTTGTTGTTTAGAGGAAACATCGCTAGCATCAACTTCAGTGTATTCAATTGTTTTGGTAGCCCATATAGGTAGACAAGAAATAGGTGAACTATGATTTGTTGTAGTAATTCGATCGGAAGTAGGAGGGTCTTCAGTTGGCAGACCAGTCAAAATAGAGGACGATGGACTAGTCAACTCAAAGGTCAACGGTCTAGTCTAAAAATGAATAAAGTTCGACGGTCAAGTCAAAGGACTAAAAAAAGGCACAACATAACCAATGTCGAAGACAACATCAAAGGGATCATCCTGCAGTAATCCATAGGACGAATTCAGTAACTTAATTCCATAATACTTCTCATCAAACCATATGTTTCCTCTGATAATAATTTGTTGTTTGACAGGATCAAATAGACTATAAGCTTTTGACTCTTCATAGTATCCCATCATAATGCAATCATAACTCTTTGCATCCAACCTATTTATGCAATCATCATAAATATGATCCCATGAAACACATCCAAACACACGGAGGTGGGTGATTGAAGGATTATTTCCACACCATCGTTTGATTGGAGTCATGGAAGAAACAACTTGGGTTGAGATGTGATTAAGAGGATATTCTTCACAGTAAACTGCTTCATCCCATAAGAGAGAAGGCAGATCTTTAGCCTGTAAAAGACATCTATCCATTTCAACTAATGTATGATTTTTGCATTCTGCAATGCCACTCTACTAAGGTGTGTGAGGAACTAACCGCTATGAGTCAATACCAAATCGAGCCAAGTATTCTTCAAAAGTTGAATTTACATACTCACCACCATTGTCTAATCTCAGGCACTTGATGGGTTGATCACATTACTTTTTAGCAAAGGCCCAAAACTCCTTGAACTTTTCAAAGACAAGGTTCTTGTTATTCAAGTAATAGACCCATGTGAAACGAGATAAGTTCTCAATGAAAGTTAAAATATACCATTCACCTACCATTGAAGGTAGATTGATGTAGAAAACATCAATGTGAACTAGCTCTAATAGGTTTTTTACTTACCATGCTTTACCATAGTCAAATGGAACCTGTTGATGCTTCCCAAGGACAAAACCTTTATAGACTCAGGGGGAAACACTTTAGGTAGACCGACAACCATATTTTGAGTTGTCGTCAAATGCAGACTATGAAAATTTGAGTGTCTAAGTCATTCATGACAAGTTCAACTTTTCTCATTAGTGTGAGAAACAAGGGCAATCGATTTAGTGTCAGGTCGAGTTGTGTCACATAATTTATATAAAATGTCCTTCGAGTCAAGAATCCCTCTGAAAAAAATCAACTTCCCTTTCTTAAAATCACAAATATAGAACCGATCTAGCCAAAATTCCACAATATTACATGTCTGTATTAACTGAGAAATAAACAACATAATGGAACTGAGATTTGTCACATGACAGATGTTGATAATCTTCCCATGTCGACAGGTAACGTCACCTTGACTAGCAACATCGAGAGAAAAGTCATCAAAAACATATTTTTTCCTCTCTTTAGCTTTATCCAACCATGTGAACAAGGAGGCATCCTTGACCAGATCGTGAGTGCATCCAGATTCGACTATCCATTTGTTCTACGTAGAATGATACAATAGTGCTCGAGAAGTTCCAACTTAGAACATGAAATTATCAGTGGGTCGGCATACAATGGACACATCTTCTTCAAGGATTTTAACCTTCTCCTCTAAATTACTTCTCTTATTATAGCATACTATCTCCACATGTCGAGTCTTTCCAAAGTACTGACATGTCTTCTTATTTCGACTTCCGCGAGGTGCATCTGTCTGCCCTTTGGATTTTTTGTCACGGTATGCATGTTTTTGTGTAGAGGTATCAAATTATACTCTATCCTTGGGATCTGAATTTTCTTTTCCCTTGAGAAATTGGGCTTGATTATTACCACCAAGATTTCCTTCTTCAAGTAGTCTATGTTTATCAATAATCAAAATGCCACAAAAATATTCAAAGGTGTAATCCCTACCATATTCCTTATGTGCTTTCCAGTTGGTGCAGAAAGTCGACATGAACACATTGAATGGTGTTCTCAAGTTCATCAGGAGCAGCTCGATGAGGTTTCCATCCTTCTTTTTATATTTTGTTCCACATTTTCCCAATTTCAACTAGAGTTCTTTGATATGCACCAAATATTCCTCTATTTTGTCAAAAGAATGATGATTGAGAGAGATCAACTATTTCTCCAACTTCACTATGTGGCTCTCATTGGATCAACTCATTAACAACTTTGGATTCTTCCATCCTTTATGAGGGAAGTCGATTCCACTGAGTTTAAAGTGAATCTCCCATGAGATGTAGGTCATGATGAACCCCACATCCTCATTCTTCTTTCCATCAACTTCAAACTTTTCCTGGTGGCATGTTGGATCTGAAATCACAATCTTTTTACACTGCCATAGTCATTTTGTCTTCATTAGGGTTTCCATGTCTAGTGCCCATAATGCATAATTTGATCTGTTCATAACAACATGATTGATCTTCAAATCCATCTTCGATATATATATAGAAACATTTCTATTTCAATAAGTTCCAATCAACAAACCACTGACCTAGAGTCAATCACACGATAGATCTGATGCAACAAGGTTTGTAGATAACAGGTCAAGGTGTTAAACCATTGGCTTTGATACCATGTTCGAGAATAGGGTAGAAAATGATATGAAATAGATAATACAACACTGTATAAAATCAAAGGGGGAACAAAAAAGTTCAAAGAAAAGAGGTGGTGTCTAAAGACACAGTTACAACACTTAAGAAAAACACACTGTGTTCATAACATTATAGTGCATGTTGGACCTTGATATCTCCATATGATATCAAATAGATTAATTGATCACCAATATGATAATGATCCAAGGGTTCTGTTGTTTATAGCCTCAAGATCTAACCAACTTCCAAATAACTTGGAAGATCTTGTCCACATGTAACCATCGATTTTTTTAATGTTGACTCTACCAAATCCACTATGTCGAGTCAACTTCACAAGGATGCTTGACCTGATCGACTATCCGTCCAAATTGTAGTCAATTATTGGGATAGTTGATCCACCACCCAACTATCTTAGTCTTTTGGTCGACTTTCCAATCGACAAGCATGTTGACTACTCGATCAACTGATGTAGAGATTTGGTCAACCATCCGACTGACTGTATCCAGATGTAGGTCGATCGTCAAACCGACTGAATCCATGAGATGTGTGATGAACCATCAATGCGTGATGTTCTATCATATTACGCATTCCAAAACTCTCCATAAATTTTCTCTCTTTTTATGAAATCACACATTTAGGCACAGGAAAGAGGGTTGAATTCATCCTTAATTATATGACAATATCTGAGATGGAAGAAAAATCCAAATTTGTTGTAGGTGAGGTAGATCATCAATCTAGATTTTACACTTTTTCTAAATGTGTTTCAAAGTTAGATTCTACATTGCTACAAACTCATGCCAATGATGATATTATACTTTGGCATGAAATATTTTACCTCTTAAATTTCAAGTACATGCGGTAGCTCAGTAAACAAGGGATGGTGAAAGGTTTTCCAGAAATACAATTTCCTGATGGAGTTTGTCAGGGTTGTGTTCTTGGAAATAATCCAAAAGATAAATTTGAAAAGGGCATGTCATGGAGGTCCTCCTCTCCCCTAGAGATTTTTCATAGTGACCTCATGGGGCTATTCCCTCACCCTTCCACTAGAAGGGAAAAATTGGTTGAGGTACATGTATGTGTTTTTTTCCCAAGCAAATCTGAAGTGTTTGAATATATAAAAGAATTCAAAGAACATGTAGAGTATTCTGGGAAGATAATCAAGATCCTTCGTACATATAATGGGGGTGTTGGCCCTTGACCAAGTTTTGAGAGATCCTTGGTCAAGTTTGACCATTTTGGACTTCGACAGTTTATCGAAGGTGGAACGTAAGATGAAGCAAAGATGCGGGATCTCGGCCCCTTTTGGGGATTTGGGAATATGTAATGGGTATGGGAATGTCGGCAAATGGGTTTACCCATACTTAGGTGTATTTTGTAATATATAAATAGATGTCTAGGCAATGTAAGTAAATAAAGAAGAGGCATCTATGTGATGTTGTGTTAAGTGCAAGTGTGGCTTGTAAATTCTTTGTGCATACTGTGAGAGACTTGTAGAGCTAAGTGCAAGTGGTTGTAACAGACTGTGAAGGGATTTGTGTTGTAAGGCAAGAAAGGAGGATCTAGCGAGGTGCAAAGATCTCCTATCCTATGTGGAGTAAGGATTTTGTGGCTCTGTGCATGTATCTGATTGAAGAAAATAATAAAGAATAAGAGTTGGTGGACATAGCCCTAGGGTGGGGGTGAACCACGTATATTCTATGTTTCTCTACTTTGTGCGATGTGTTGGTGTACTTATGTTTTATCTGCTAAATGTTTGACATAGATAGATAGATAGATTTGTTTATACTTTGTGCTTATGATGAATTTGGATGCTAGATCTAACCTATGTGAACTTGCTTAGTACTTGAATCTGCTAGATCTGATCTAACTCCTTATGCTAAGTGCTTATATACATTAGATCTGGGTGAATGCTACAATGCTCTATTTTATATGCGGAGTAGATATTGGTTAAATATTGATGAATGTTTACTACTGAGTGCTATGTTAAATACTAGAATCATATATATGTGTTCCAGCTAAGGTTGCAGACATCTAAGTCCTACAACCACCCCTTCCACTACCTCGGGTGAGACTTCATCTGCTTCGCAGGTGTTGCCAAAAAGGTCGGTAGTTAGGGTTGTGTTGTTGCATTGTTGTAGCGTTGAACCCTAGGTCTGTCCCTGTGCCAACAAATGGTTCTGTTGTCGGGACTGAAAATGTGATTGTTGGGAATGAAGGAAGAAGAAGCTTTGTGCAAAGATTCGACCTGAAACTGATAAATCTCCGTGCGTAGATATGTTTCCCTAGTGCGCAACATTCTGCTTGACTTGTGAAGCTTTGTGCCAAGAAAAGAGGTTGGATTTGAAGAAAAGAGGTAATATCTTCAATATGTGTGCTCTGATAAAGGTAAGAATAGTGAAAAGTTCTATATCTGAAATCTTTGTGCTCTGTAGAAGTAAGACAAGTGGAATTTTTTTTTTCTAAAGCATGGATCTAGGTATGTTTGATAGATTCTGTCCTAGATCGAAAACTAGCATACTGGTAGATGAAAGAAGGTTTGAATGGAGTAGATCTAATAAGAATAGTGAAAGATATGTTATACCTATCCATAGAAAGAATATTTGGACTAACAAATGGATGCAGGATCCTAGAAAGAATTTTTTGCAGGTTAGCTCCTATGATCCTAGCGTGTAGTACAAAAAGGGTTGGGAATCAGTTAAAAGAAAGAGAGAATTAACCCTCTATTATAGTTGCAGAAAACTAGGACATCTTGCTAAAGAATGCCCTGGGAGAAGACCTAGTTGTCTTTGTTGTAAAGCTATGGACCATGAAGTATTGGATTTCCCTAGAATGATTGCTAAAGTTGAAAGAATGAATCTAAACCAAGAAAACCCTAAGGAAGATCCAGAAACTAAGATTATGGAAGAATCCCATAAAGAATTAGAGAAAGTATTGTTATAGATGAGAGAAACCCTGAATGACCACCGACATGTCAGATTATCAGAGATCTTTAAAGAAAAAGAATGCATTGAAGCAAGATTAGGAGACTTTGACGTTGACTGTGTTTTGGATGAGGAAACACAGGTGAATGTTATGACAGAAAGAACCTAGGAACTTTTAGGAAATCCTACTATGGTTCCTTCACTGGGAGAAATAGGACTATTCAGAGGAAAACTGATAACCCTATGTGGGAAGCTCGCTCAGATACCTATGAATGTCAATGGAACTTCGACAGAAGAATATTTTGAGATCATTAAATTTATTGAGGAAAGCGCTCCAACCATGTTACTAGGAAGACCTTGGATTGAAAGAGATCAAGCCAAAAGGAAGGAAGAAGAAGAAGACTTAGAGCAGAAGAAGCAAGAGTTAAAAGATTTTATAACTAAAAGGATTTCACACTTGATTGAAGAATAGAAGAACATATCACAACTATTTAACAACAATGACGTAGATATCAAAGTTGCAAGAACACCAAAGGACCCACAGAAAACTGAAATACCTATCCTAGATAAAAAACAAGTATTACACTTGAATCCTAGGAAAGAATCTCAACAACGTGAAGTCACTATGTCAAAAGAAGATAAGAATCAAAATCAGAAAAGGAATACCTAGACGAATATCACTGGAAAGAAGGCTACAAAACTAAGTAAGAAGAGAGCTAAGATCGAAAAGTTGCAGAAAGATCCAGAAGGAACCTTTCAGAAGGAAATTTTGCAAAATTGGAGCTTCACCGGGATATCAACACAGTGACACATGGCACTTCTCCATGGCAAAGCAATATAGCCATTGGGGACATTATAACCGTTATACCAATGCTACGAATGGGTAGAAAGGAATTTATGACCAGACATCTCACCATCAGACTGTTGGGACCGCACCATAATAGACATAATAGAGTTAAGGAAGGATTCATACCTATTGCAAGCGACCCATTGCAGAGTTACCTATTTATCCCATCACACCATGCACCGAGAACACTTTTGCTAACCAATAATTTGAGCCCGCAGAATAAGTTGATCTTGCATAGTGATCATCGCATTGTTTTCATCTATTCCATTGTAGTTTCTAAGTTAATATGAACCCGATCTAGTGAATACTGAGCACATATGTCTGAGGAGCCCAATGCAGTCGAAGAATATGTGATAGAAGTACTCCTTGACCTAATGACTAAAAGAGTCATGTGATAGAGAGAATTATATGTAGGTGTACAAGCTTCGTCCACAAGAACAGTGCAAGCATCTTTGTCGACTGCTTGCAGAGCTGGACCATCTCAACCATCAGATGAAAAGAGAACCAATCATAGGGATGATCTCACGAATGACAAATTGATCCCGACTATATTACCCACCTACATACCACCTCTGAGTGGTGCAGTAAATCGAGATAGCATTCCCAGATATTTCGAGTACACCTTGGTCACTGTGAACCTCCCGAAGGGGATCCGCACAGTTCGAGTAGACCAAGACAAGATTGCAGCATTAAAGTTCAACAACTTCAACCTCGATGACCGAAAATTCTATAACATGTTCACCCCACATAAGTACCTGACCATAATGAAGAGGAAGAACTCAAAGATAATCCCCCAGACATGGACCCATAACCTTGTGCAGTCCACCCTGATGAACGTCATGAATATCCCACACTTCGAAAGACACCAGGAGGTGAATGCCTGTGTCAAGTTGTTGCTTTCTTGTTACTATGGCAACTATTTGTGTCTATACCACTGTATCACAGTTGACATGACGTTGATCAATCAGATCACAGGGTTGAGTATGCAGGGACCTGATCCATAGGTTTTTTATCTAGGAAAAGCCATGGATCGCACTCTAGCACAGAGGGTCAAGGACACCTACGATGATGTCAAGAAGGGGATGCAAGGCTACAAGGTAGCTTATATATAGAGTGGTGCAATTCACCTTTCCTATTAGTTGATTGCAAGGAAGTTAGTAAGAAAGAACCGACCTACCCAAGGCACCGACTTTATAGTCGACCACGCAGGGAAGTGTGCGGAAGGCCTACAGATGAACTGGGTGAAGTACCTAGTGAATCAGTTGGAACTAGACTACAGAGAAGCACAATATCAAGGTTATGAATTCCATTTTAGTTGGATTTTGATCCTTATCGCATTCATCGCCTGGGAGATACCGAAAGGTGCGACCTTCCTCGACATCGATCCATTTGAGCCGTTGGCCACGAATTTTAGTACACTTTGGTATTCCATCGATATGAACAAACAATGGTAGTCAAATGTTGTTTTACATAGATACTATGATCATTTGAAGAGATCCATCCATTCTAAGCCTCGCATGACTCCAAACACTCTACATCAGTTCCGGCCTTTGATGAAGTTTGGCGTAGATCAGCATTTGATTTATATTATAGCCTGCGTCGATGAACATAAGAAATAGCTTCATTCCTACTACAAGATGATGAAGGAGGACCTGGAGCAGATTACTAAGGAATGGTTCATTGACCTCCCTATCCTAGCCAACCCCGTAGAGATATATGACATCGACAACCCATAAACTGCGCAGGATACACCTGAACCTAGCGGGACAAAGAAGACCGAAGAGGTCCAAGGATTAGACAGCGCATCCATGAATACTGCTTTCATATCACCAGAGCAAGGAGGTGATGGCAAAGATTTAGATGAAAAAGAAGTCAAACGGAAGCAAGGAGATGAGGTTAATCCCCTGAAGAAGAGGAAGGGTTCGTCTCCAAAACCTTCTTCCTAGAAGAAATCAAAAGCCTCCATGACCAAGATGCATACTATCCTCACCTCTGACATATTCAACTTCCTCATAGGATCCCTGAATGATACTCCGCTGGAATTAGAAAAAAAACAAGAGGCCAAGAAGGAAGCAATGTATGATAGGATTGAAATCAAACTCTGAGGGGTACAACAGGCACTACAGTCTAGCCGCACAGTCTCTACTACACCTCTTCGATTAGGAACACTAGAGCTGGGAGACGAGTCAATCCAACTCCACTGATTAGTCGATACAGTCAAAGCTCGCATTCGACGATCACAAGAAGAAATAGAAAAGTCCACCCATGCTTTGACGCAAGTACAAGGAGTACTTGTAGAATAGTTTTGAGCTCCAGAGCAGGGAAATACTACCCTCCAAGCGAAGCTCGACGAATAAAAAGCACAGATACGACAAGGAAAAAAATAGTTTCTAGGAGCAACTCGAAGTAAAGGAAGTAGTCAACAGAGCACTTCGCTCTATGACAGTCATAGAAATAAAGGCAGAAGATCGAGTTACACAACAAGTAGATTAGCTTGAATAAGTGATCCAATAGCTACAACAACGCATCGTAGACTTAGAACTACGCATAGTGCCCGAGACCCCACAAGATGTGAATGACCAAAGAGAAGCAAATTCTAGGAGCGCAGTTGAGAGACTAAAGGCCCTTGCTATGGAATACAAGCAGTTGAGTGATCGTAGTGCCTTGACATACGATCGACTCGTTGAGTGCCCAGAATTAAGAGCACTGGAGTCGCAGCTCCAAGAGGAAAAGTATCAAGCTGAAATGATACATGCACAGTTGAAGATCCTATCAGTTGTGGAAATAATGAAGAGATATCAAGAGCAATGCATAGCCCAATAGAAAATTCACACTATTCAAAGCAGAGTTATGAAAGTCACTCAAAGACTCCAAACCGTAAAAGATAAGGCCTGCCAATTGTTCACAGAAGTTGAAGGCCAAGGAGCAGAACTAGAGAAGGTTGTTAATGCAGCTGAACAACAACTGGAAGGACTTGTGAATGATTTAGTCATTAAGAGTTTTCTGAAAAAGAGGTCATAGCACAGCAAAAAGTCAAAGTAGATCGAGCCAAGCTCGATGCTTTTGAAGTAGAAATTCCTACATCAGAGTGACTCGGGATGAGTCACAGGTGAGTGTTGGGGGCCTATTGGCCCTCGACCAAGTTTTGAGAGATCCTTGGTCAAGTTTGACCATTTTGAACTTCGACAGCCTGTCGAAGGAAGAGTGCAAGATGAAGCAGAGATCATGGGATCTCGACCCCCTTTGGCTCCTTTTTGGGATTTGGGAATATGTAACGGGTATGGGAATGTTGACCCATGGGTTTACCCATGCTTAGGCCTATTTTGTAATATATAAATAGATGTCTAGGAAATGTAAGGAAATAGAGAAGAGGCATTTATGTGATGTTGTGATAAGTGCAAGTGTGGCTTGTAAATGCTTTGTACATACTGTGAGAGACTTGTAGAGCTAAGTGCAAGTGGTTGCAACAAACTTTGAAGGTCTTTGTGTTGTAATGCGAGGAAGGAGGATCTAGCGAGGTGCACAGATCTCCTGTCCTATGTGGACTAAGGATTTTGTGTCTATGTGCATGTATCTGATTGAAGAAGCTAATTAAGAAGAAGAGTTGGTGGACGTATCCCCAGGGTGGGGGTGAACCACGTATATGTTTTGTTTCTCTGATTTGTGCGATGTGTTGGTGTACTTATGTGTTATCTTCTAAATGCTTGACATAGATAGATAGATAGATATTTTTATACTTTGTGCTTATGATGAATCTGGATGCTAGATTTGACCTTTGTGAAATTGCTTAGTGCTTGAATCTGCTAGATTTGATCTAACTCCTTAAGCTAAGTGCTTAGATACATTAGATCTGGGTGAATGTTGTGATGCTCTGTTTTATTTGAGGAGTAGATATTAGTTAAATATTAATGAAGGTTTATTGTTGAGTGTTCTGTTAAATACTATTATCACATATATGTGTCCTAGCTAAGGTTGTAGACATATGAGTCCTACAACCACCCCTTCCTCTACCTCGGGTGAGACTTCATCAGCTTCGCAGTTGTTTCCGAAAGGTTCGGTAGTTAGGGTTTTGTTGGTGCGTTGTTGTAGAGTTGAACACTGGGTCTACCCCTGTGCCAACAAGGGGGGAGTATGTGAACAATAATTTCCAACAAATTTGTCTTGAAGCTGGTATTCAACTACAACATATAGTTCCATACACTCCATAGAAAAACAAGGTAGTAGAGAGGAAGAATCGGCCCCTAAAAGAGATGGATACTTACATGTTGCATGCAATATTTATTCCTTCAAAATTATGGGCTAAAGTAATAAATTGTGCCACATACACTCAAAACGGATCTCCTCACAAATATATGAAATAAATGACACCTTTTAAATCCTGGAGTGGCAAGAAACTAGAAGTCACACACTTTCACATCTTTAGATCTCATGCATGGGATTGCATTCCTTCAAAAAAGAGGAATGATTTGGATCATCAAAGAAAAAAATGTATATTTTTGGGTTACCTCGAAGGTTTAAAGGGGTACAAACTAATAAATCATGCAACATACAAGCTAGTCATTGAAAGAAGTATCTAGTTTGAAGAAATTCCCTTGCATGCATCTCAAGAACAACATGAAAAAACTTATTTTCTTTATATTGAAATAAATCTCATAGAATATGCCTCCTATCACTTTGATCAAATTTCAGATCTGATTTCTAAACCTGATTCAGAAGAACATGAGCATCCATGTGTTGTTGATTTACATCCAAGACCCAAATGGGAATAGTCCACCCTACATTAAGTCGATGATCTTGTTGATCCGAGAAGGATGAGATACCAATTTGAGGAAGCTCCACATGCCCTCACTTTCATAGAACCAATAATTCCCATGCATTATTGTATGTTTCTAGCATCAGACCCCCAAACCTATGCAGAGGCTAAAAAGAAACCTTACTCGGAATTATCCATGAATGAGGAGTACAACTCCCTCATTGAGAAACAAACTTGGGATTTGTTTCCACTTCCATTCGATTAGAAGCTTGTCCAATGCAAGTATATCTACAAGATTAAGAAAGAAACAAATGGACTTGCGAGCATATACAAAGCAAGGTTGGTGGCCAAAGGATTTCAATAAGTTCACGAGATCGACTACAATGAAACATTTTCACTAATGGAAAAGATGGATCCCATTCGATTGGCCCTTGCTATTATAGAAACAAGAAAGTGGAATGTTGGTGGCCAAAGTATTTCAATAAGTTCATGGGATAGACTACAATGAACAAATTGTACTAGTGGCCAAGATGGACTCCATTTGATTGGCTCTTATTATTTCAACAACAAGAAAGTGGGAGGTTCACCACATGGATGTGAAGAATGCATTTCTTCATGGTGATCTCAAAAAGGAAATCTACATGGATCAATTGAAAGGGTATGTATAAAAATCATCGCTACTTTATAGACTCGAGAAATCACTCTATGGCCTCAAGCATGCACCTAAAGCTTGGTATGCCAAAATGGATTCTTACTTTCTCAAAATTATATTCATTCTAAATCTGATCCAAATGTTTATATGTTGAGAGAATTTGATTCTCTATTGATTATTGTAATATATGTAGATTATAAACTAATACAATGGATTTCGGGCTCAGCCGTTGTTGTCAAAAAAAGTGTTGGAAAACTAAGAGGGGGGGGGGGTGAATCAATTGTTATTGTGATTAAACAATTATGCCCATTTTAAACTCTTTACATAATACTCAATGAAAATCAAAATAATGCAGGGAAGTAAGAAATAGAATATTCAACATCAATCACACACATGAAATATATAGAGATAGATATTTCCTGAGGAAACCCATAAAGGGAAAAACCTCTTCTTCTTGATATGATAAGTAATATTTATTTTTTGTACATTATCATTCTTATGAGCACCAACTCATTGTGAGGCTACCACCTCTATTTTACAAGCTACAACTTGTTGAGAGAAACAACTCTCTGGTTTCTCTAGCACCTACTAGAAGGAATCACCAACTCCCTAAGTGTTCCAACACCAACTGGATGGAAGCACCAAATTACAGTTACATAGGCACCAACCTGTATAACAGAGAACAATATTTCTCCCTTGCACCTCCCTGCCACCTTGGTTTTTCTGGTTGCAACCAGACAGAAGCTACAAATCCCTGTGTTCAAGCACCCACTTGAAACTCAAAGGACAATAGTCCTCCCTAGCACCTCCCTACCACCCTGAAATATAATCTTTTATTTTCATAAATTTATCACAGCGATACAATATTTATCAATGGCTTACCAGTCTCATCACTATTCTGCTACACTATTCTGCTCTGTCTGCATCAGTGTCTTCCTACACACCTCCCTTGTGATCTTTGTTCTTATGCCTTGTCTCTGATATGGTTTGTTACATCTCCATGTATCCTTTGCCTCTTGTAGCCTCTATCCTCTATTATGGTTATACATATTCCATAATTCATCTTTCTCCTGCGCAACCAACAACCCATTATTCATCTTCTCTTCTGCCTTTTATTCTTTGTGCATACACTGCATTACCTTTTGTTGCACCTCTTCTCTACTCCTTTTTGGCTAGTTACTACTACCTTCTATGCTCATGCATCAGTTTGCCAAAAGAACATTCTTTGCATGTCTTTATCATGCTAAGTCCTCTGCGAGATCATCCTGGCAACTCTTCATCCTCTCTGGTAGTTATACTGAATCTTTTCATCATCAATTGGCATTATCCTGATATTACTTGGCTTCTCTGGCAGTCACAAGTCTTCATCTTCTCTGTCATTTATAGCCAGTCGTCTTTGGCATCTTTGGCTTCTAAGACTCTTCCTTCACGTGACCACCGGTGGTGACCAAACACCTATTCAGAAGGAATTTCCCGAACTCTGTCTTGTGAGTGTTAGCTCCATTTCTTGATATGAACTTGGGTGATGGTCTCTCGTGACCAAATGATTGTGCGTGCGAGCTCTCTTCATGTTAGCTCCTTGTTACATGTGAACTTGGGTTACATCCTTGCATAGGAGAATGATTGGGGATGCGTCCAAGAGTGATTTGGGATCAACTGATTTTCTCCCCACAATCCACCTCCTCCTGCCATGTACCCTTTCTCCAAAATTGTGGTTTCAATTGCGGCTCGCTCATGAAAAATTAAGACCCAAGCATGTTCTGACCTCGCAATGTGATGGGACTATCTATCTCATTATATTGATGGTGCTACTTTGATCAAGGACTCCGATATATATTCCTTTCCTTCCTTCTTTCATCTGTCCATGCGTGATCCTTAGTCTCAATGATCAAGTGACATGTGGCCCTCCAAACCAATGGACGAGATCGATTTCACCTTTCAGGCTTTGGGAGTTTCGATTCTCAAACTCCACTTGCTCCTGGAGCATTTCACCTAGAATCCATGATCCAGCGACGTGTGTCCTTTTAGTATTTATGGTCACAATCCCTTCAGGTATTCAGGGTTCGACAATCTCAACTCTCAACTTTCTTTCTTCCTTCCTTTGATTTTTCCCGTAGCTGACAATCCACTAACGCATGTACTCTTTAATCCAATGACTATCCTCTGCTCTGGGACTTTGGCCTTTGGAAATATCAAACCTTTCTCCTTCACATTTTCCTGGAGTAGTTTCACCTGGAGTTCATGATCCATTGACACATACCCTCCTGCATGATCAACGATCATAAGTAACTTCGGCACTTTAAGCTGATTGTTTCTTTATTCTCCTCCAGAGTGGTCACTTGTTGAATAAGTCATAGGTGGTGGAAACCGCTTGTTGTCGGTTAACACTTCCACTTACACTGTCCTTCCAATGTACTAGATCAATGGTTGAGAATGCATCTGCAGTTATCTTATGATCAGATGACTAGGATCCACTTCGGGACTTCGGAATTCGGGACATTGGGACTTAGGGAATCTGTTGGTGGTAAAACTCCCAAAGTAAAACTCTCGAAGTGACGTCACTTACTTACGTCACTTGATGATGTGTCATGATCCTAGTAGCTTCCACGTGTCACTCGTATTTGTGATTTGTAGTTACCTGAAGTGTCGAATCAACTTGACACTTGTCATTCTCTGATTGCGCCATGTGTCCTTGCTGACATAGTATTTCTAACGTGGATCCTCATTCACTTCAGAACTTTAGCCTTCGAGATTTCGGGTATTTCAAATTTTCAAATCGCCAATTCTTCTGAAGTGAGAATCCCTGAACAATAACCTCCTCGCAACTTTTAGACCCGAACTAAAAGTTGTTTGTCGATCATGTTCTCAGATCGACGGCTTGATATTTTTGCGATGATCCTTTTCTAGATTATCCTGTCCTTTCACTTCAAACTAATCTAATGGTTGTCATTTACTCCGACTCTCTATACTTCGGGTTTTTCAAGTCTCAAATTGAAAAATCCTCAAAGTGATTTGTTACGGAGTTGAGGATCGTGTGCCACTTGTCAGACTTGACGATGGATGGTCCCTGCTTACTTTGGGACTTTGAGACTTTGACAAGTCCACTCTTTGACAAGTCCTCTCTCCTATTCTCATCAAAGGCTTAACCTTATTTCATTTATTTCTGGATCCAACAATTGTTGATCATCGACGCTCAAATCCAACGGATCATATCTGTACTTCTCCTTTGCGCCTCCTCTGGTCACTAGACATTGATCTAACGGTCATCGGTTATTCGGGATTGGTGATCCAACGACCACTATCTCTCTTCCTCCTGAGCTTCTGATCTCTCTGAATTCGAAGGTTTTCTAAGTGTTCAAAGGTCTCGACCTTTGCTCCTCCTGCAAGTCCATTTCTTGGACCTCGTCTGCACTTATGGACCTCTATCTCTTCTGAGATTTCTCACATTCTTTGCTCTCGAGGTTTGGTTCATTTCTTTTATTTCCATCAATGAAAATCACGTGCTTCCTATAAAACATGCCAAAAATATCCCCCTTTGGCATTGATGGCAACCCTAAAAGGCTATGCTATTCTGCTTGGACCTCCAACTGTAGAATCTAGACCACTCATTTTCTCTCCCTTTGACATCAATGTCAAAGAAAACATGCTCCCCCTTAGTTGTTGCATTACTTTTCGGAGGTATCAGATATTCAACCAATCACATACTCCCCCTGATAGGATGGGCTCTCTTAGGTGAGAGAAAGGATGACACCCAACTTCTTACAGTTAGTAAAGATGTCTACAATTTGTTATGTGGTTGGAATGTAATGAACCTGAGAAATCTTGTTGGTGACCCGATCTCTTAGAAAATGGTATTTTATGGGGATGTGCTTGGTCTTGGAATGAAGCACTCGATTCTAGGACCTGTTCATCTTGAGCTTCAGTTGTGTCCTCTATAGTATACTCAATATTTCTCATCTCTCTTACTGGGACTCCTTCACCAACCTTTTCTTGTCATAATTGAATGACTCCCCTTTTGCTTCTAAAGGTTATCTCTTTTTGACAAGGTCTCTCCTCTTGTTATCTCTACAGGATGTCATGTATATCATTTTGTACATCAGAGTTTTGGTGTTGTGGATGTTGTTGTCCTGCTGGAACACTACACAATTGAAGCTCATATTTTTCAAACAACCCTTGGATCTTCCATTGATTCTCATAGATATCTCACCAGATGTATCCATCTTTATCCCAGATGCTTCTTTACTGTACATTTCTCTAAATTCGTTTGAGAAAGTTTATACTATGCTTGTCACATGGCTGCAATTTTTGTTTTTTGTTTTATGATGCCTACAATCCAAGGCTTTTATGACCATATTCATCACAAGAAAAAAAAATAACCATTACAAACACTCTCATACCTCCTTTGATTCATCCATGAAGGTGTCTCTCTTCTAAACTTACTTTGAGGTGTATGAGTAGCTTCTGAATGTCTTCCTTGATTTGATCTTCTAAATATTGTAGTATTTCTTTCATTCTTTGAACATGAAGAACTCGAGTCATACCTGCTTTCCCTTTTTACAAATGAAGGACTTGTATAAGATTTCTTAGGAGTATTGATTTCTTCCTTGTTGTATCCAAGACCAGATTTGTCATTTGGTGATCTATGACTATCCAAGATCTGATATAGGATCATGGAGATGTTCAAGAACTTGATTTGTGTGTTTGAATTCTCAAACTTCTTTCTAAGATTCACAATTTTTTATTCCATCTTATGAGACGATTGTTCTTCTACTTCTTCAATAGGATAAATGCTAACAAAACATTATTTTGTTGTATCTGAGTCTTCTTCTTTAATTGCAGAGGAGGATTCAATACCAACATTATTATCTATCCTTATGCTTTTACTTATAGATAAAAACGTATCCTTTTTCTTCATTCATGTGATTGGAACATCCATTGTCTATATTCCAGGAGTCCTTTTGTTTTTGAGCTGAAAGTACTAGACCAAAATTTTCACTATCTTTCTTTTTCCATGTGCTGGCATTTCTAGCTAAGGGATTTATCCTTAGATATTCCTTGTAATTCTTCAAATGGTAGTTTGCAGCTTTGTGGCCGAAGTTATGACAGTTATAACATTTGAGCTCATTTTTCAAAATATCAAAGTGATTGGTGCAACTTTGTCTACTCATTGGTTGTTTAGTTCTATGTTGCAAAGATTGTTTATTTCTTGATCTCCTCAGTTGCATGTCTCTAAACTTAAATTGAAAATTTGCAATCTTATGACCAAAATTAGAGCAGTAAAAATAGTAACCACGGAAGAATTTTTGGTACCTCAAGAATGGCCTTCTTCTTGGCATTTGTT
>JZKD02S2415738.1:137467-165008 GCA_000966675.3 Picea glauca | reverse complement strand
TGGTTTGGATCTTACTCGCTTTCATGATTTAGTGGGATCATCCTAACCTCCTCACCTTATCCTCTTCAACTTATAAAAGGAGAGGAGTTCTCATGGAGAAAGTTAGCTTGTGGGATCTTATTCTTGATTGGCTTGGAATTATCAGCTTGGTTGGAGTGGCTTTGAAATTTGCTTTGTCAAGATAGATTGTGAGTAGCTATCAGATTTATGCTCTCAGAATCCTTGGAGAAAGAAGTGTGTGGGGAACGAAGGACATTTGGAAGGGAACTTACGACATCAAGGCTATGGTTGTAATCTCTCTTTCACATTTAATATGATAGAGTAATATGATTCTTTCCTATAAAGCTTGTTGTGTTTTATTGTATGATTCCTTGATCACATACATAGGTTTATATTGAGTTTATGCTATTACCATCACTTTGGTTGGTTGTGTTCTTTTGCAGGATCATTCTTGTATGAGTGGTGGAATGGAGCTAGAATAGCGATGGCGAGAGGAAGCGAAATTTAAACGGTATGTCACTTATCCCTCTTTAGTTAGTAAATTCAATATCTAAAACTTAAGGAAGGAGTCATGTTCTGTCCTGTTTTGTTCTAGATCCAGGTGGATCTAGGGAGATTGGTTTGTGTCCGCACTTACGGATTAATCCTGAAACACTTAGTTCATTTTCTTACATTACTCATGAATTTTCCCAATATTTCTTTCCAATTTCACTACAGTAATTTCGTCAAACATATTAGAGACATCCTCTAAAAGTTAATTTTTTTCAATTTCTAAGATTCGACCAATTACAAACCCGAATAAAGATTTAATTTGGGGATTTTTAATCCTTGGAATGAATTTTATTCGATTTATCATGGAATTTCCCCATGAATTATTTCCCAATTTAATAGGAATACTTTTGTCAAACAGATTAGAGACATTCTATCAAATTTAATTTTCCACAACTTATAACTCCAACGTTCTACTAGCTAGCCCATGTAGGATCAATATTGAACCTTGAGCTTTGATACCACAATGTAATGTCCCCAACCCCAAGATGGGCCAGGCCACACAAAATTTTGTCTTCTATCATAGCTGAATTTATGATTTCTTGGAATTCTACTCATTACAGCTCTGGAATCACAATGTATTATTTCTCATTATTAGCAAACTCATAAATTAGTTCTGATACAATCATTACCTAAAATTCCATGTATATGCTACAATATGCAGTTCTAACAACAACCACTCATGCATAAATATGTACAGTTACAAAAAACATATTAAATATATTACACACAATAAACAACATGTAATTACACATAAGAACACTTATATTTTATGTAAATCACCAACTACGTGCAGACCTCATACATTCCACCTAGCCATAGACTTTGTTGATCATAAACTCTCAACTGCAAGTCACTCCCAAGTTGAGGCTAGAAACTCCACTAGGAAAGTTTTCCTAAGTCATACTAAGTTCTATCCAACACAATAAATCTCAGGTTAGGGTGCCAACCACTGCAACTAGCCTACAACCTCTCATTTCCCACATGCTTGTCCCACCCCAGGAAGTGTACCCCTTCTCTTCTCAACAGTCCTTCGACTGTCCTACTTCCCTTTCAGGGCTTCAATAAAAAGATAAAAAAAAAGTCTCATAGCCTTATATCTATTTCCCAATGCATCCACAACCAATTCTCTGCATTTCTCCCACCCAGAGAGACTGCTCATGGGCCTGACAACTCGCTTCTTCAATGCACACGAGCCTAAAATCCCTCTTCTTCAGCTCAAATGATCTCATTTTTCTTGTTACCAACAAATCCCATATCTTCCTGAGTATAGGTACAAATACCGTTGGTAGCATATGGATGGTAGGAAATCAATGAGAGAATAATGAGAATTCCCCCAAAATACACTAAGTCCCTCCAATAAATCTGCATGTCATGAGGGAAATTGCATGATCCCCACTTGGGTATATGTTCCCCGTCATAAAAAATTAGGATAAGATATCACGTGATTTAGAATTTATGAAATATTAATATAACATTTCATTGACTTAAGCCCCCTTGGCTTAGATCCTCATCCTAGACCCTTAGTTCCCTTTTCCTCTAGTGGAGTTCTAGTCCCCCATACTCTTTCATTTGGTTGGTCTATATTAGTGATGTATTTTATTAATAATATGGGTGATACATATTACAATGATAGGCTCGTTTTCCTATTATCATCTAGGCCCTCTGACCTACTAATCTCACAGGCACCCTGGCTTATAATATCTTTGCTCACCATCCCATAAAACATATGTAAATTCATAATTGGGTTCAACCTGGGGGTACAACATTTTTCATTTTACTTCTCGAATATAACAGTGAATGATTTTTGTTTTGTACTCCATTGCAATTTCATTTGAATTCCCTGCTTTGTATCCTATACTCCATTGAAAAATTGGATCCAGATAGAGATAACTATGGGGTTTGGAGACTTTTAATCATGCATCTTTTGGGGACCAAGATGGACTTGTCTTGGAATTATTTCAAAAAAATATTACACCGTCACGAAGAATTTTCCCAAGCAAACAACTTGGCTCTGCAACCATTATCAAATAATTTTCATGATTTTGAAAATTCCATGGATCTGTTGGCTCAAAGGATGGATACTAATTTCAAAGAATTTGAGGTGGCTTTGGCCACACTATCTAGAAGGATAGATTCTCTTGAGAGTGATATACAACAACTAAAGGCACAAATTTTCCCTTAGCATTCCACCTCAGCCTGAGTTAATCTAGGTAGGCCTTCCTCTCAAGGAAATGACATCGAATGTAGCAATGGAAATGGATATTAAGAGACTTCTCCTATGGACACAAAAGAAGGGTTTAAGATCTCAATGAAGGCCCCAAAACTTCCACATATTTCTTCCTCCATATAATTTATGTATTTCAATTTTTTATGGTGCCTTGGGAAATTCTACAAAGGTGTAATTAGTTTTGATGATCAAAAACTCTGTCTAAGAAGGAATTTTCTTTTTTCTATATATATCTTAGCTATAAAAATGCATACAGACCATATGCCTCTTTTTGTAATAATTGTGTGCTTACCGGTTTCTTCGGCCCAACACTTTTAATATAAATCAATTTTAGTGTCTTTTAAAAAACATTACATCACTTGAGTTGAAAATTCATGGGTTTTCCAAGAATAGTTGTTATTAAGTATTCATCCATATTTATCCAATATAGCCCAAAAATTGAGATGCATAATAATTGATTTGGAAAACATATTAAGAAAACATTGTATATGTTCATGGAAAATGTTTATCTTTAGGTGAAAAATATAAGTGTATGTATAACTATAATCATAAGTTAGGCTATAAGTTTTCTTTTAATGAAAATATGAAAAACATTAGGCTAAATTTATTCAAAAAATAAAATAAAATATAGCCAAATTGGTGAAATTTTGCTTCAAAAAAAACATGGGTGTTTTTCTCGGTGTACTATAATAAATTCATAGTTGACAAGATTATGTAAGGCTAGTTTTAAGTGCACCTAGTGGGCTTCTGATATACCCAAAGGCATGTGGAAGACAAATCTATATACAAGTGTTGTCTAATGTGGTATTTCTTGAAGGTGTCCCAACAAAGGTTACAAGGGTGTCCAACCATGTGAAAACTCTTGTATTTTCTATGTATATTCTTCTCCAACCATAATTGTACGAGCTAAACAACATATCTATGTGTTATTTAAAGATGATAGAACATGTATCAAGCCTTTTTTTGTTGCTAAAAATGGAGTGCACGTTGGCTAGGAAAGTGATATGATACAATTTGTGGCATTCTTTGTAATACCCCAAGGACGAGCCCCAATTTTTTTATCAATTGTAAACATGTTTTGTAGGTTGGTGAGCTGAGAAATTATAAGATGGTAAGCTTATGTGTTATTAGGCCGAAGAGCCTAGGTGTTAAAGGCCAGGAGCCTACTTTTGTACATGTAACTATTCATATCAGTAATATAAAAAACATTGTTGCGTGTAGATCGACCATGAAGAAAGAGTGATGGGGGACTAAGCTTCCACTAGGTTGGGTAAGGGAGAGGAGGCTGAGAGGTTGGAAAGAGGGGCTAATATTAAGGGCTTAATTCCAAGAGAATAATAATTTATTATTATTCCAAAAACTGATTAGAAGGATGTGTTTTTATCCTAAGTTCTTTTGGGAGGACGGGTGACTTCCAAATGGAAAGAAACATGCTTCATGGGTGACATGTGTCGGCTCAGGCACATGCAATTTAAGCTGGAAAGTCAACTTATTTTGGGGTTTGATTCCCATTCTTCCATCTTTACCTAACTCGTTTAGCCTCTGTCGTCGACCTCTACATCTTTCATGCACCTCTGAAACTAGTAACCCGTGAAATTGATCTGTGTTTTCCTGTGAAGCCAACTTATCTGTGTTGCCAAAACCGTGTTGTGCCTTACCAAATTTTTGGTTGTTTCCATTCCCTGATTTATATTCAGCTTTGTTGTTTTCCTCACCTTGCTGGAAACTGAGTGGAAGCCGGTTGAAGAAGCGAGTTTTCAGGCCCGTGGTTGAAGAAGTGGGTTGTCAGGCCCGCGGTTGAAGAGGCAAGTTGTCAGGCCTGTGAGCATCTCTCTCCAGGTGAGAGAGTTTGTTGGGAAGTGATTTTCTCCTAGAGAGAGTCCAACAGCAACTACAGAGCTATGAGAATTCTTGATTTGGCCTGTTGCCAAGACTGTGAAAAGGGAAAATGGAGCATTCAATGGCCTATGGAATAGTGAAGGTGCATATTCCCAAGGTGGAACAAGCATGTGGGGAATGAGAGTCCATGAGTAGTGGGCGTAAGAAGGCTCGTGGAGAGAATCCTTCCAGTTGCACTATGCAGTTTCCTATAACCTCATCCTAGTCTAGGATTCCCTTGCCCTGGGTGGAGCTTAGTCCCAGCTCGGGGGTGACCCACTATTGAGCGTGATGAACAAGATGGTCTAAGGCTAAGAGGTTCATGGAAGGTTTGCACGTAGTTGGTGTAATTCAATTGAAATATGAGTATCTATTCCTATGATCATTTACATGTTGTGTTTATGTACATCTGTTATAATTGATTAATATTGCCTATATATGATGTTATACTATGGGTTTCTTCTATGAAGTACTGCATGTATGATTTTATTGTTATTTCTGCATTAATCTATGTATGAACAGAATACATTGTCTATTTAGGTTAGTATTTATATGCATATGACAACTTTCATTTCTACGAGTAGCATGCACTGATCTGTTGGTGGTTGGGGACGTTACAAATTGGTATCGGAGCTAAGTGAAGTGTCAGAGTAGTGGCATTGTTTGGCCTGTTGGTGGTTGGGGATGTTACAAATTCGTATCAGAGCTAAGTGAAGTGTCATAGTAGTGGCATTGTTCGGCCTGTTGGTGGTTGGGGATGTTACAAATAGGTATCAGAACCATGGTTTCAACACTGATCCTACATGGGCCATGTTAGTGGTTAACGAGAAAAATATTTCAGAGTGAATTGTTGTCAAAAGGGACAAAATTTGAGGTTCAGAGAGTCCCTGGGTGCAAGGAGTGCATCGACATAGTCCTTGAATCAAAATATCAGGAGAAATAGCTTGATTTTTCTCATGAAGGGATGCAAAGATTTGTTGCAAGGAGTGCACAGATCCGGAAATCGACTAAGTGTTGAAGCGAACCTCTAAGGAGAAATGGGTTTGAGAAACTAAACTCAGGAAGAGGAGTGACAACAGTCATTAGATATGTTGTTAGAAGGAGTCTAGACCATTAGATCTGTATCTAGGAAAGAAAAGGAGGGCATTGAGGAGGAAACAGATCCCAAGCCATCGGATATGAGCACAAAGGATTGACAGTTGTCTGATCCAGGTTGATAGGTGGCGCAATATCCACAACTCCGGAGAGAGAGCGCTTCATAAGTTCTGTGATTGAGGAGAAAGAGAAGGGTCGAAGTGGATAGTGGCTGTCAGATCAAGGGGGGGACACATGTCAAGATATCATGTACTTCAGGTGGAAGTACTTCGGGAGGAGGCAAGTGTTGTGAGTTTGAAACTCTCGAAGCCTAAAGTGTTAAAGTCACTCATAGCCATTGATCATGAAGGACGACACACGTCGGTAGATTTTGAACTCTGGGGAAAAGCGCTTCGGGAAAAAGCGAGCATAGAGGAGTTGAAACTCTCGAAGTCTAAAGCTCTAAAGCCCAAAGAATCGAAGTGGTGAGTCATGATGATGTCACCTAGAGGTGGCGTGGACCTATCCTTGTTGAAGAGAAATCCCCCTGCAGACAAGTGGATTCTCTCGAGGTCCCTAGACTTCTAAGACCAAGACAAAAAGTGCTTAACATGGACACTGACTTCCTTTTAGATCTAATCAAGATAATGAATGAAAGAGAAAGAGGAAGATACGTACCTTATGAATGACGTTTTTCCTTACAAAGTCCAGGCTATGCTTCAATCTTGAGCCCCTTGATAGGTCCTACAAAACAAACAAAGGTACAAAAGACTTCCTATTCTACTAAGATTAGCTCAAACATAGATCCATCTACTATAGACAAACTTATATGGAACAAGTACAAGTTTGAAAGAAACAGTCCAAGCATTGATTGTATTAATGAGAAAAAAATGTTACTTACAGCCATAGATGTGAGTGCAACAACTTCATCGAGTTCTCCTTGTCCAAACCCTTGCTCAAATAACCCACATACAAGATGTTGATGCTTCAAATGACATCTCCCTCATGATATCATAAGTTAGATGTTATTTCAATGTCTCTCTTCCTGTACTGTATGTTTCCTATGAGATCATAGGTTTCATACCTCCAATATTTTCTCCCTTTCACCATGAGAAGGCCTCTTTATATAATCTTGGAAAGACCCAACCACTTGAGAGATCTTTGGTATAAGTTGAGGATTTATCTCCTTTAGTTGAGGATATTCCCTAAGATCATGCCTTGAGATCATATTTGAACCCAACCACCTTCAGATATTGAGGGGATCTTTCCCTCATTCTTCTCAAAAAACCAAATTTCGCCCAGAAAAGGTAGCGCTCCCCCAAAAGGGGCACCAGAGAATTATAACGCAAGGCTAGGGAGCTCCAGCACTCCTTGACGGTGTATAGGAGCGATCCCCTCCAAAACCCATTTTTGAGTGGTTCTTTCAGTGGAAAAAGGCTTGTACTTCTAGTAGATTGATTCCTCCTCTTCAAAACTAGTCTTTGAGGTGTCCTAAGTTTCCTTGTCATGTCATTGGAGGCATGACATAGGAAATAAGGCAGTATGATGTTAGCAACACTTATAACACTTGTGGTCAATATGTGACACTTTCGGACAATATGTGACACTTACAACACTTGTAATGACGACACTTGCAACACTATCGAAGTGAGTAATTTTGAGGTGTAACAGATTGCCCCCCAAAGTATGAAGTTAGAAGACGTGATGACTGAAGTACTTTGTATACTTTTTTAAGCAAGGTTATAGATGCAGAGAACTTGATAGAAGTTGCACACAAACATCCAACAAATATTTATGACATGTTTCAAACCCAAGGCAGGCATACCTATGCTTGGGTGACAAATACTTGCAAGATATGGCCGCCATAAAATACACTATGGATCCATAATTATATTGATTAAAGGTATAGCCACTAAGGATACAGTGTGGATCTATATTCCTATGACCTGAACTGATCGTAGCCACAAACAATACACAATGGATATATGAGATGACTAGACATAACCACAACCAATACAAAGTGGATCTATGTAACAATATATGTGTCATTGTTCAAAAGAAACTCCTTCGCAACCTGGGAAAAGTACATATAAGAGTGATGACTCAAACCAAGGTCTTCTTACCGATCCCGATGTAGTATGAATCTAACCATGTGGATAGATGTCTTGATGTCTAACATGGTAGAAATCAATTGATTACTGATCAATGATGTAAATTGTTAACAAGCACGAGGGAAATCACCATTGATGCCAATGATTCCCAAGGTACCCTATTACATTCCAATGAATGTGAATAGATGAGCTGAAGTTGAACATTCATGGAATCATCTCATCAGAGGTCAATGATGTAAACCCACTTTCGGATGCGAGGAGGCCTACCATTGAGGCATGCAGGTCCCAAGGTACTAACTGGTTTCTAATTCTAGTTCCTGGATAATGTGTTGAAGTCGAAAGGAACAGACTCGTCGCAGGAGGGCCTTGATGTATCCCCCATCAACGACATGAAACTGACACAGAGATGTAAATTGGTAGATCAAATGAACATAGACTGACATGGGTATTGAAACAAGATGTTTGTGATGGCTGACTCTCGAGGTGGATACTTCCCTTGAACACTGAGGCACAACAGCAGAAACATGACATGGACCAAAACACGATGATGTAGTGGATACTGTGACTTTCATCGGGTGACCCAAAGGAGTAAGAAAAACTCAGAGGATTGGTTCAGTGCAGAGGTTTAGCAGATTAAGATGTGTGCAAAGACAAAGTGCCATGTTCAAGGGCGACTCTAAGAGTTACTGGTAACATTCTCAAGAAATGTTTGGCTTGCTTCCTTCAATTTTTCCCCCATCCAGACAGACGAGTACCTCTTTTTAATTTAACGAACTCAAGGAGGGTAACACATGCTCGATATAACTCACCTTTGGTAAGTTCCTCTTCCTTTTTTTAATGAACTGGAAGAAGTAAGAGTTCGGTCCCATATGGGCCCTTCAGTGTATGGTGGTTTAACGAGTCCAGAGAAGGTAAACTCGGTGGTTTTTCATATTTAGAGAGTCTGAAAATGACTTAAAGATGACTCCAAGGAGTTCATTTTTCATGTAGCTAGTCTCACGAGGCCGAAAAAAGAGATAAACTACCACTCGAAAAACACCCTTTCAAACCTTTTAATGAGTGCGAAAGGAAGAAAGATCACTCGACAATATTTTCATGTTTAGAGAGTCTGAAAAGAGCTTAAAGAGGACTCCAGAGGGTTCCTTTTTCGTGTATCCATACAGGTCCGAAAAAGAGATAAAAGTTTACCCAAATGCATTCTCATGTATTTACGAGAACGAGAAAGAACAAAGACTAAGATCGGTATGCCCCCATCTTGAAATCTAGTGGCTTAACTACAGAATGATCATCAAAGGTGGGAGACATGCCCTCCAAGTTTCAATTCATTCACCGACTTTGAGGTTGTCACCAATTTCTGTACTAGATGGAGAAAACGGATATAAGTGGATGAAATGAAGGTGAAAATACGAGACCTAATGAAAGACTCGACTCGACATCTACGAGATCCAAATAAGTGAGTGTTTCATTTTTTAACGGGCTTGGCATAGGAAAAGAACTATGCTCAAGGCTCTGGGTTCAATCCCCAGATTTCTGTTTCATTTTTTAACAAGCTTGTCACAGAGAAGAAAAACTATGCGCGTATTGTTGTTTCATTTTTTAATGAGCTTGCCAAGTTGCCACAGAGAAGAGAAACTATGCTCGTACACTCTTCTTGATCATGGCTTCCAAGAGGATAATGCTCTGGAAGGACACCATGTCAAGGGACAAAACTCGATCATGGCTTCCAAAAGATCTTCATTGGATGGAAGAACAATTTATCTCTGGAAGGAACACATGTCAAGGGCCGCGATAGGGGTAAGGAGATCAGGATCCAATATCCCTACCGAAGAGATCACCATGTCAACTACCGAATCTAAGTAATCAAAAGTTGAATTCATGGGAGATATCGCCACATAATTAACATGCGGCGGGGGTGATACTGTATGCATATAAGAACCATTTAGGGAGGTAATCCAGTAAGGACCAAGGAATCAAAGTTGATCAATATTCACAATTATTTCGTCGTGGGGGAAAGATATCACACAAAAAAGAGTGGACACAATAGCTTTCATGGCATAGACATAATCCCACCCAAGGAGTAAAGTGAAATCCAAGGGGTCTCGAACTACCATGACATCAATAAAGACAGTTTTCCCTCGCAAAGTTACGGGAAACTAAGGAAGGGTCCCTAAAGGTTGACTGGTTCTTCTGTTAAAATCTAACAGATTCTATGTAATCGACACAAGCTGAGGACAACCCAAAGCATGCCAAGCAACAAAAGACAAAATACTAACTGACACACCTTCATCTATCAGTGTTTGAGGAATGTATCGACCATGAACCTGTACTATAATATGGAAAGGAATGTGAGAGGGAAGATGATGTCCAGTTAGTGCACCCCAATAAAAAAGGATGGCCTCATTACTTGGAGGGGGTTTCACGGGAGAAGGAGGAATGCCCCTGTTATAAGAAAAATCTGTTCGTTGGGATAGATCCGACCTATCTAGTTGTGAAGCCGGTTACATACTCTTTGATAGCTCGGTATGAGATAGAGACTACCCGCACCTCACGTGGTCCTTTTCCTAAGGCAGTAAAGAAGGGGAAAAAGAAAGGTGAAAGACTTACTAGAGGTCATTCTCAGGACCACCCACCATGGGTGTTATCCTTCCTTAGCTTCCTGGATGGCCAAAATGGACCGGGGGGTGAAAATTATGGACAATGGGATGAAAACGAGCTCACTGATTTTTAGGATAGAGAACTAAATAAAGCAGACAACGAGTTGTTCACTTCCTTAAAGTGTTGGAAACTACCCAAGAATGGGTCCCCGAGATAAACCAATGTCTTGGGTAATTAAGCAATGAATGTATTGAATAAAAGGATGTGAAACAAGGGTGAAAAGAGGGATTAAAATCTACATCCAAGTACTTTTAAATGGATGTAAATTACGAACAACAAGTCGTTTGAAGCTTTCAGGACAGGGAAACAAGCTTAGAATGGCTTGATACCCCCCGGGGTGACCCGAGAAGTGATCCCGGAAGGCTGTTAAATCAAAAGTGGGTTGTAATAGTCGATGAACAACCTTGTAACAAGTTTTTACAGCTATAATATAAGGGAAAGTATTCACAACTTCAATTTTGGTTCATGAGTGAAAAGGTGGACTGAAGAAAGGGTGATTTTAAAAGTATTTATTGGTCAATTTTTGTTTTTATCACATGCCTTGGCCACCACACTATTTTGAAGGTTATCTCAATTAGGAAAACACATCCTGAAACTGTCCCAACCAGGATAAGAAGAGTATTCCTAGAATACCACGGTGGTTAGGTTGAAGAGTGCCCCATGCAGTTCAGAAAAGCAGGGATTAGCCACTTCTTGTCACTAGTGCTTTCAGGCTCTTAAAGCCACTTGGATGGAAGAAAGAAACCTGTGAAAAGGAAGAGGCTCAGGACCCCCCTAAAGAGGGTTTTTGCTGAGCTTACCCAAACAGAGTAGTATTCCAACGAAGCTAAGCTAATCAACTCCTTGACCGTGTGGTACATAAGGAAAGACCACTCAACTTATACTAACTAGACAACTTCTAAGCGTCTCCTGATGAAGACTCCCTAGCTTTGACTCTTAATATCCTACGAAATTGAAATTGCATAAAATGAAATACCAGGCCATCCACGTGGTGAGGTCACGTCTTGCTTTCACAAGTGTGCCTCCTAGTTACTGAATTTGAAATCTATTTAAAACTATATACATAAAACAAGTAAATAGATAGGTGACATATATGTCACGGCTAGATAATATGTATATGTAAATATCTAAATAATATAAGTTTTTGTTTTCTATGTATGGGGCGGACCCCTGAATTGTTTTCAAGTTATTTTTGTGGCATTTTGCATATATTTATCTTGTTGATTTTGCATGGCCCCTTTTAGGGGCAGCCACCTGTAGATTAGTGAGCGAAAAGTGATACAATGAAAATATAGCAAGATTAGATAATTACAACATGACAATTACGCCATTCAACCCAAAGGAATGGGTTGAGGCTCTTTGCGAATGGAAAAGTCGCCATATGCATGAAAGCCTCAACTAACTCCTTGTATGGGGATTGGAAATTTAGTGTTTGAAATATAAAAGGTGTGATGGTTATCTACACAAGTATTAACCATATTTTTTACATGAATTCACAAGTGAACCATTCAAACTACCTACACAAATCAAACATATAAACATTGGTATGTGTATCAGAAATTTTTGGAGTGAGTGCAAGTGATAATTAAAATGAATATGAGAGTGATTGGGTGGGATTTACCGATCGAAATGTGTGTTTTTATTTGCTACCCTGCTGGCCCCTTTGCCTCAAACATGTCTCTAGGTGGTCCCCAACCGCTTAAGAGAAGCAGAGTGGGTGACCGATTCTATCCTTGCAGGCAAACAATGAAATTTTAGTATTTATGCATGGAAAAACTGAAATAAACATAACACAAATTTACACATAAGAAGTATATAACAACGAACTAAGATGACTATCCCATGGGGGGAAATTGACCAAAATAATCGATTTTCCTATTTGGGACAACAAGGTTAATGGTAAGCAAACATAACAGAAATATACATGAATGAAAACATAAAGAAAAAAAGTATGGACAACCAGCTAAGAGGTCTATTTAAGGGTTCTCCTAAGGGGCCCTAGGACTCCCAACCACTAGCTAAGGCTGAAAATAATTGAATACTTCAAAAAATCTGCACTAAAACACATTAAACAAATTAAACCAAGTTGTTAGAAGATGAAAGTAAGAAAGTTAAACCCAAGGAAGCAACAACAAACACCTAGCTAACCAATCCCTCATAGAGATAGCTAACATAACAAGCATTTACCCCTACCCCTCAACCCTTAACCAACAAGTGACACATCCAACAACTAAAATTCAACAAGTATCACATACGCAAAAAGTCTTATAAATTTCAGCAGAACTTTGTTACTATATTCCTCCTCCCTTTTTTACAATGCCAACCCTCTTATTTATAAAGGAGAGGTGAAGGCTTAGGGTTAGGTCACAAGACACTTGTCACTTTTGGAAAAGTGACAAGTGGACCAACCCTAAAGTATTTTTGTCCTTTTACAAAAAGTAACCTTATCCTGAAGGTATCTTATCCAAAAAAGGGAATCCTATCCTAAAGAGAACCTTATCCAAAAGGGGATCAAATCAGATTTGATTTGACCCTTCAATTACATAGTAAAACATGCCAAAAATTAAATCATGTGAGAGTTCATATTACAAAAAGTCATTTTTCATAAAATGACAAAACTTGATATGCCACATCACCATTTGCCTTGGGATTTGTACCATCCCAAAGGCTCTTTGACTACTACCATGTCTTGCAGCTGTAGGTGAGGTGTTTTAGGACAATACCCGACCATCCATGGCTGTCGGATTCACTGGGACGAAGGACCAAGGTGTGGGGAATTGTTGAGTTTCTTTGGAGGGAAAGGGGCCTTTGGGCTTTGGTCATTGTAAGTAAGGAAATTCCCAATATTCAGACACTTTTCAGACCTGATTATGCCCCTCCTTTTCTACCTATAAGTTTCCCTGTGAGCTGGCTAAAACATGTCTTCGATTTGGGCTTGTTTCGATGCGAGGACCCCTTGGACCTGAATTTTGAGAGGCTCTTCCTCCGTACCAAACAACCAAAAAGTTGTTATTTAATGTACCCATGCTGTATTTATGTCCGCTACCTTTATGCTTCTTTTTGTTTGGCGCAAATCTAACTCTGGATGAGTGAGATATGGCCCCGGGAAGGTACATGGAAGGAGCCGACAAGGAGACTGATCAGGGAAGATTTTGAAGTTGGGGTAAAATTTTGGGTTGGACAATAGAATTGATAGGCTTCTATAGGCCTGTATACCTGTAGCTGAAATGGGTTTTCCTCACCAGGCCCAATTTGACATCAGAGGCCCCCAATTAGGCCTCTTTCCGGTGCATGCTTGTAGAGTCAAAACTGAGTCCCTATCGCTCTGGGACATGCCACTGAAAATATAGACTGCATTTTCTAAGGAGAATTTCATGGATGCATTCTAGACTCCACCCCGGTCATTTTGACTATTTACGGGACAAAATATGCCTCTGTATGGTGAAGTTATAGAATTAAAACAACCAGTGACTCTTTGGGTGGGGGGGGATTTAATTTTACTATATAGTTTAAAACCCATTTTAAATTTTATTTAAAATTTTGTTTATATTTTAATCAAACATTATAAAAATCTTAAAAAATAATTTTAATTATAAATATATATAATATATAATATATATATATAACTAAACTAAAATTCAAAATTTAATATAATGTAAAATTAAAATCAAAAATTAAATTAAACTTAAAATTCAAACAACATTTAAACTAAAATCAAAATTTAAATTTAAAATTAATTTGAAACCCCCCACCCATCTACCCCTGGTCGCCCATATGACCAAGCTAAGAGCCAAAAGGAGCCCGCAAATGGGTGGTTTGGGAGGTGTGGTCGGTGGCTGGGCGGAATGGTTTCGCGCGCGCGCAGAGGGTGGAGAGAGCAGGGGTAGGGGAAGTCAGTGGGGACCGGGAGACTGGAAGAGGCGAGGGATGAGGGAAGGTGGGGTTTTGATGAGGTTTCACAGAGGAGGTCGAGAGGGGAAATGGAGGAGGAGGGTTGTGCGAGCGATAGGAGGAATGGAGGAGGAGGGGGAAGTGGATGTGTGTAGGTAGCAGGGAGAGGGTCGAGATGGAGATATGAGAAGAGGGTGCACATGTGGTGGAGAACTGGGCAGGGCTGTATGAGGGTGCACGTGTGAGCAGGGGAGAGGATATGGGTGTCGAGGTGGCTGAGGGAAATGGGTGCAGCTGCATGCAGCGATGGGAGGAGAGGAGAAGCTCAGTGGTGGCACCCGGGTGGTGGATAGGTGGCCAGCCACCTCCAAAAATTAAATCCAAAATTGTGGGACTGTGGGTTTTTTTGGAAATAAAATGGACGAGAGGTTTTGGGTTCAAACCCCTTGCCCTCCATTTGAATTTCTGGGCAATTCTTGAACTTTATGGGCAAAGGAAAAGGGGGAGGACTGGGGTTCAAAGCCCAGGGCTTCCCAGTGACATGCACAGGCCTGCAATCTTCGTCAAATAACTTCATAATTTAAAAAATCTAAAGGAGCCATGGAGGCTTGGGCCTGGTGCCCAAGAGGGGTTCCAATCCCCTCTCCTTTGCATCTTTTACACACACATAACTTCCTGAACTCAACAACTAACAAATAACTCTGAACCAGTAGCCAATACCACACTTGAACCATGCAAATAAACATCAATTTGAAGAAAAAATACAAATTCTTCATGCAGGATCTCAACACAACCATCAAAATCTTCCTTAGTTTCTTTTCCTAGAAGGAGGATTTATGGGTTACCTGGTTAATTTGTTTGAAGATTGTTGCATGGAAGATAGCTGCCTAATGTAGAGCTATAACTGCTACCATAAAAACCTCTGCTGCCATGAATTCCTATTGCAGAGCTCCCCCCCTTGGCCAAACTGTCAAAATGGCTTGGGAGAGGGGAGAAGGGTGAGTTTTGATTTTTTTTCAATTTTTAAAAAAAAACCAATTTCCCCAAATTTGCATGAGGCTACATGCCTCCTCCCATATTTTCCAATTTTCTAAAAATATTTAATAAAAAAATTTAATTAATTTTTTAATATTTCTTGGAAAAAAATGCAAGTCAAAGTTTGACTTTGACTTTGACTTTGACCCTGTTGTTGCTGACATAGCCCAAAAATGTTTCTCGGTGAGACGGAGTCGGAATCGGATGCAAGTCACATCGTTGGAAATTTCTTGACGATTTCATCGGGAATATGTCACCACCAACTTGAGATAAGTCCACTTTAGTCCTCAAATTCGGCCCGGAATAGTGGCCACTTAAAACCCCTGACTTGTTGGTGGGCCGACATGACACCAAATCATGCAAAAGGTGCCAAATCGCCATACGATATCCAATCAAGGCAAATGAGTTACCGTCAGAAAGGTATCGATGAGTACTTCGATGAGGTGACAATATAGTTTTGTGTTAGGTTCATTTATGACTGTCTTATCTATTCTGAAACCCTGCCATGTGAGCTGGCAGACCCCCTTTTGCCTAAAATCATTGACCAACTTATGACAACTCTAACTAGGCCATCCGAGGTCGAAATGAGGAAAATGAGAGGTCATTGGAAAGTTGTCCAAGTCTATTACAGCGTGGCATCACTAAATATCTAATTTATAACTCTTTACGCACCAATTTTAAATCATGAAGAACTGCAACCAATTTGGTGTCTAGAAGTGGTCATGAACTTGTGAAAGCCCATTCTTACCAAACAGGGGTCGAAACCAAGCATGGGATATACCATTGGAAAGGTCTCACACCGCCCTACACCATGTCTAGGTTTTATTTTTCTTTTGAGACCATAATCTGAACAAAATCAGACCAGGAAGTCACAGCTATTGGTTTTGGTCGTTCGGGTGACATTGACTTTGCGTCCCTCGTAGGGGGTCATACTGACTCAGAATCAAGCTCATGATATCCCATTGAAAAGCTTGTCCTGATTCCTACCACATGGAAGTGTTGTATTCCCTGAATTGAATAGGCTTGAAATAAGGAATAAATTTCATAGGAAGGCCCACAACTCCCTGAAGGCAACCAACTGATACTCTTTCAAGGGCAGAGGCCATAGTAACTATGACCCCCACCACTATCTTCGACTGGAACCATATCACCAAGGGGCCTTTATGGAGAACTAACTGTGTAAAACACCATGCTGATCCCAGAGAATCTTTTTGGGTCAAAATTCTTGGCACCGGAGGGGAAATGCCTTCCAAAGCATGTCGAACAGTGGGATCACCCATGTGACAGGCGGGAACACTCGGTGGAAATTCATACTTTCAAAGTGACCGATGTGGGTGAGGGGGGAATTCAACTATAGTATAAGGACCATTTTTCACATTAGGGATAATCGAAGAATGGAAGTGGTGTAGTAAAGATATACAACAAAATTTATACTGAGATTCACATAAAATAGAAGAATGGGAATAATGACCCGGGTTTTGTTGAGCAATGTGGCCCAAGTGACACGGGTCCCTCACCCAGATTATGGATTAACTGTGAGAATCGAGGCTTAAGGTGAACCTTGGCCCAACACAAATTCTCATGCATACCTTCGATTCTTGACACACAAACAAGAAAATGGGAATTTTTGAAATCAGCGACCCACCGGAGGGAAACTAACAAGCAAACCAGTCAAACAAGGGAATAAAGAAATATAAAAAACCTATGGCAGTAGATGTTGAAATCTCAAGGGCTCATAAGTGATGGAACTTTGTAAGAAAATGACCATAGCTTGGAGAAATCAGATTGTAAGTGGTCAGGTAAAGTGTAGTTGCAATCACATAGCTATGTAAGCCATCATGCCATCATGGTTTTTAGCTTCACCAGAGAATGATATGCTACCTCCTCAGACTTTCCCTGTTGACTTTGATGAAATAACAACCAGGTTTACTCCCATTTAAGATGACTTTAAGACAAAGTTTCCCAAAATGTCAAGTATGATAAAAGGGATTCTAGGAATCCAATATTTTCAAGAAACCACCCAATAATAAGGACAATATCTTTCATATTGAACACTAGAAAACACCCAAAAAAGATGGAAACCTACAAAGTTAAAATGAAAAAAAAGACCAACCTATGGAAAAATCAAAGAAGGGATTATACTCCAAAATCATAACCAAACAAACAAAGAATCAATAGTTGAAACCAAGGGAAAAAGGGCTCAAGACTGAAACCATGGGGAAATATACAAGCATGAAAAGGTAACAACAAATACATACAAGAAAGAGAATCAATACATTGAATAGATACAAACAAGAAAAGAATGAATGGTGACTTATGTACAAGATGACGAGGCCTCTCATGAGTGAAAGAACTTTAGGTGACGACCATTCATGGGGAATTGAAGTGGTTCGCCATCCAAAGTTTTTAGTCTGAAAGCATTTGTCCCTAAGACCTCGTAGATTGTGTAAGGACCCAACCATAATGAATCAAACTTGCATTGTTTGGATGGGGCCTCATGTTCTTTGTCCCATAATAAGACATCATCTCCTACTTTGTAATTTACCATTGTGGCTCTTTTATCGAAGGAACGTTTAACAATGTCTTGCTTATTTTGGAGGTGTTGGAATGCGTCCTTTATTACCTCTTCTAATTCGAGGAGTGTGTCTAAACGATGGTGTAACGGTTGTAAATCATCTTCTGCCTCAGCAAAAGACAACCTCAAGGTTGGAATTTGTAAGTGAACAGGCAGGATAGCAAAAGCGCCATACACCAGAGTGTAAGGACTTTGACCTGTTGTTGTCTTTGGAGTTATACGATCAACCCATAAAGCAAAGTTTAACTTTGTGTGCCAATCACGCTTGTTATCCTTGACTGTCCTCTTAAGGATCAGAATAAGATTTGTATTCATCGATTCATCCAAACCATTACCTTGGGGGTAATAGGTGGAATATCAAAAAAGTTGGATGTCATATGTAACACCAAGGTGTAACATGACATCAGACATGAAAGCTTCTCCATTATCAGTTAATATCTCAGCAGGGATCCCAAAATGGGATAAAATGTTACATTCAATGAATTCTACCACATGTTGACTCGTATCATTCCTAAGAGCGATTGCTTCAGCCCACTTTGTAAAGTAGTATGTGGTTGTTAAGATGAATACATGACCAGTGTTGGATGGCGGTGAAATCGTCCCAATAAAGTCCATGCCCCATCTTATGAAAGGGACTTGGACTTCAATAGGTCTAAGAGGTAAGGCAACCAACTTTTGCTTCCCAGTGAAGCATTGGCAAGCTTCACATTTTCGAACAAGTAAATGGGTGTCTTTGTGGAGTGAAGGCCAAAAGTAACCTGCATGTAGAACTTTTTCTACAGTGGTTTTGGTTGAAAAGTGACCTCCACAAACCCCGAAATGGCATTGTTCAAGTGCCATTTGGGCTTGATAAGGAGTCAAGCATCGTGACAAAATCCCATCAAGGTTTCTTCAGTAAAGGATTTGGCCTTGTAAAACATATCCGACAATTTGTAAATGAAGTGTTCATTTGGCTTTAGTATCCATGTCCAGTGGGCACACACCATTGATTAGGAAATATACAATAGGTCCATACCATGGTTGTGAGGCTAACTCGATTTCGTTAACCAATTCTTAGAAATCAATAGAGTCATCTACTTGAGGTGGTTCAACTATGACCGAGGGATGGGATCAGGTTAGCAATCCAACCAGCCCTGTCCCCCTAATGGTTTTCATCGGCTTAATTTCCAAGTCATACTCTTGCATGCGCATGATCCATTTGGACCACTTACTATGCAATTCGGTTTAATTCAAAGCAGTGACTAAGAGAGAGGTAGGCACAAAAAACTGAACTTTATGGCCTTGATGTAATGTCGAAATTGTTCCAATGCTTTATAGAAGGAATAACCATGTTTCTCTATTGTAGAATAATTCAGTTGGTGTGGTTTCAAATTTTGGCTCACAAAGGCGATTGGCCTAAGATTTTCCTCATGATCCTTTTGCAACAAGATTGCAGAAATTGTCTCCTCTGATGAATTAGTGTACATGAAAAAGTCTTTAGAGGGATCGGGACTGACTAACAGAGGGGCAAAAGCAATGGCTTCCTTAATGGATTCAAAATCCTGACAGGTAGGGGGGGGGGCATTTGAACCGAATGTCTTTCTTCATAAGTTGATTTACAGGTTTAACTACTTGAGCAAAATCAAGAATGAAGCGTCTCAGGAAGTTTATCTTTCTGAAGAAAGATTGCATTTCCTTTTTATTGGTAGGTAAGGGCAGATTTTTTATTGCTACCACCCTCCCAGGATCAACTTTTACACCTTCTTGAGAGACGATGTGATCCAAAAGTTTTCCCTCCATCACACCGAAAATGGTTTTCTTAGGATTTAAAGATATGCCAAACCTACAACATCTAAGGAGAACCTGCCTAAGGTGATCAAAATGACTACTCCGTTCTTTGGAAAAGACTGTGAGGTTGTCAAAGTAAACAACAATGATCTTACCCAATAATCCTTTGAAAGCAATGGCCATGGCACGTTGAAAGGTTTTCCTAGCATTAATCAATCTAAAAGGCATCTTGTTATATGCATATGTGCCCCAACGAGTGGTGAAGGTGGTTTTATGACTATCAGAAGGATTGAGGGCTATCTGATTGTAACCTAAGAAACCGTCTAAAAGGGACATCATTTGAGACCTAGAGACTTGTTGGAGAATCTCTTCCATAGGAGGGAGGGGGTAGTTGTCTTTTAGGGACACTCTATTCAAATGATGAAAGTCGACACACAAACAAATATCGCCAGTTTTCTTCCTAACGGGAACCAAATTAGATAACCATTGTGAGTAACGGACATGGTAAATGACCCCGGATGCTTCCATCTTGTCCAATTCAGATTTAATTGTTTGTTCCAAAGCAGGGTTATTTTTTCTCTGCCTCTGTCTGTAAGGTTTCGAATCAAGGATTATGGGTATGGCATGGACTATCTCTTGCATATCGAAAACCTTGAGGTCTTGATAGGACCAAGCAAAAACATCCTTCAACTCTATCAAGAGTTTCGTGAATCGAGTGACCTCAAAAGGGGAACACTGTGCACCTATATAGACCAGTTTTGGATCTTTCTCGATCCCTAGGTTAATATGTATGGCTTCTCGCACCTTCCTAACAAATTATCTATCAATACTAGGCACAAAAGTAGTGACATCATTGGAATCAAACATGGATTCCAATACTAACAAACCAGGGGGGATCTTATTTGTCTTTGATTGGATTATGTTCCCTGTTTCCTCTTCCAACTCATGGTTGATATGTAAATCTTCAAAGTCCTCCTTGTTTTGAAGGAATCTACAGATTTGTTCATCAGTATCAAAAACTTGCCAAGAGTCGACATTATTAGGTAATGTAGGTCTATGTAAAATTTGGACTTGTATATCTTCAATAGACCTTACGAAATCCGAGGTGAAACAAGAACCCGCCAAGGCCAAAGTATCAGCTATGTGGTTTGTGGCCCTAGGAACGGCTTGAATGTTGAAAGATAAGAACTTCTCAATAAGTTCCTTAGCCCTTCGGTGGTATTGTTTGAGGCGTGGATTGTGTTGGTGTCTAAAGATGTCCTAAAAACAACCTTAGTTTAAAATTAATTTATCAACCCATAGATTTGTCTTTTATCTCAAGAATATCAGCAAAGTCTATGCAGGTAGCCTAAAATCGTGTAGCTAAACCAAATCTGAGTTCATCAACAATCAAGTTCCTCAAACGTTCACCAAAGACTCTAAGAACTAATGGAATTGAAATCTGATTACTAAGATGTTATAAAGTGGAAAGGAACTAATCAATCTATTGAATTCTCTTAACTAAAAAGCAGTAATTGAATCTAAGTGAGGACTTGCATAATTAAATATCAATTATGAATTCTAATTACTGGAAGGGAAATAACGAATTAATCTATCTACAGAAAGAAATAGCAATTGTAATCTAGTCCGAAGGGACAGTGAATGTAACTTTTACCGAAAGGAACAACAATCGTAAATATAAGGAAAAGGAACAGCATGGATGAAAATGTGAGGAACTGTCAAGCAAAAACTTTAGAAATGGAAATCATAACAAAAATCATTAATACTTGAGGGAAATGTCTAACATATATACACAAACAATCATAAAATCATTAACACACTTGTGCATTTATCCTTGGCTATTGTAAAAGAGATCTGAATCACAAAATATAAATCAAACTTTGAACTAATACAATTAAAGAATGAGACAGTAGCTTCTTCAGACTGGGCCCTCGGTCTTCATAAGTACTTCTACGAGAAACTCAGAAAACAAAAATGGTAGAAACACTCAAAACTTTCATTGATTCCATAGCTGGTAAAACATTTACAAAAACTTCTTGCACAGAGCAATTTTGAATCTAAATACTTGAATGCGTTTTTTCTTTTCTTTTCTGGATCTATTACCCTCTTATATATTACAATAGTCTGGGTAAATCAAGCTATCCTGAGGATCAAAAGATCCTCAGGATTTCTTTACTATTATAAAGTTACAATATAGAAAATGCATTATCTTCAAAACCGCTTTGCGCCTAAAAAGTCTTCAACCTCCAATAGCTTGTGCATAGCCAAGATCTCTTTGGTTATCTTTGACAGTTATTTATCCAATTCTGCAACAAAATCAAACCATTTCAATTGTAAATTAGAATCTATTTAATAAAACTCAATAAAAACCCTAAGAGACATATTAATCATGTTCTTTCCTAGTTATCCCTAACTATCTGAAGAATCAATCAAAATCATATCATGAACTATGGGAAAAAGGAAGATATTTATACCTTTTTCGTAACCCAAGAGGTTGTGAACTTCATATTTACCTCTAATTTGATTCACAACCAATGCAGAATCCCCACTCACCAATAAATGTAGTTTTCCTAAGCCTAAGGCCTTTTGGAGGCCTTGAACTAAGGCTTCATATTCAGCCATATTATTAGTATTAGGGAATTCTAACCGAAAAGAGAAGGGGATTGTGTTTCCCTTGGAATAACACAAAAGGACCCCAGCCCCAGATACATTATTGTATTTAGCACCGTCAAAATCCATACTCCACGCCATTTATTCCAACTTGGAAGGAGGGACATGTGCATCTTCCTCAGATAACACAGTATATGTACCCATACCTGTATCTTGAAAAGACACATGTTTCGTATTATAGGAAGCAGGTACAACCTGCTCTTGGTACTTTGGTTCCCTCCTAATGACTACTTCAACACCCTTATGAGGAAAGGTGAAGTGGTTCCCCTCCATGAAATAACGACCCTTTTTTACTTTGGTGGACCACTCCCTCCCTAAAAGCATGCCATATGATTCAGGTATTTCTGCTACGATCACATTTATGAGCATGCTCACCTCTAGAGCTTGGTCATAAGAAATGGATAAGTCTTTAATGTAACCGATGGTTTCTACAGTCCTAGAATCCAAAGCTAACAGGTCTTTACATGGTCCTGTGCATTCAAGACCCAGTCTTCTCATGACTCGCAGAGGCATGACATTGTGCCTCGCTCCTGTGTTAGCGACACAGTTATGGAGCACAAAATCAAAAATCAAAAATAAGATATAGAAAGGAGGAATGCCAGGGTCTAAATCAATAACATCATATGCTTCCCTAGGTTGATAAGTGGACTCTTTGGAAAGAGGAAGTCTCTGTTTCGTTCGTGAAGTAAGGGGTGCTTGTAGAACATGTGAAAGGTTTTCAAACTGAGCGGGTGTTCTAAGAGCATCTAATAATGTCATGTGGGCGGGAACCTTTGCTAGATATTCAATGACGTTGTAAGGCATCGGTGTTAGGAAACAGGGCGGTGGATTATTATGCAAGTTTACCTTGTTTGGGGTCCAGGGAACTCTGTTCCTTGTAGGGGAAGGTAATCTACCATTCGCGGGAAGTTTTCCCTTTTCAATGTCCTTGGGGTCGCTTTTGGTCTCTTCCACCCCTTTCAGAGTGGTTTTAGGGGCCTAACTCCTAGCTTCTATAGCAAAGCTTATGAAAGCAAGGAGATCGTCATCACAGGGGATAGAGTCTTCCATGTTAACTTGGTCATTTTGGGAAGTGGAAGCAAGTTTGTTTTTTACTGGAGGTAGAGGTTCTTTTCCATTTTTAGACAATTCCACGTGACATGTATATGCGTAACAATACTCAGGGTTATGGAAGTCTTGGAAAAAGTGACACCAATCCACTTCAGCAGCATGTTGCCTAGGAGGAGGAGTAGGAGGGAAAGGAGGTCTTGGCCTCGGAATAGCAGAAAACTGCATGTCATTCACCTTTCGATTAAGAGAAAGCATTTGGTTGTTCATGTTCATTAACAACTTGAGTGTTTCCAAACTTTCCCTTTCTTCAATCCTTGAAGTTTGGGCAGGTGGAGGTTCATACCGAGGACCCTCATTTCGAGGTACTTCATTCCTAGGTCTCCCATTAAAACGGGGCTGCACTAAAGGTGAGGGAATCATACCAGATTCCTCCACGTTTCTTTCAATTTCCAGGGTGCTAGTCTTGGCCGCATCTAAAGTTTGTGTTGATTTATCCTTTAATATATATTTTACATTCGAATTCATAGCGATCATGTAATAATGGAACAAATTGTTCCCAGATGGTTGGGAAGCGGTTGGGATCCTATTCAAGGTCGAGGTAAAGCGTTGATTAAAATTTCGTATTTTCTCACCCTCATGGATGGAGATGGTTGTGAAATCCTTGAGCAGGGAAGCCACATCATCCGCCCCTTGGAAATGTTTCTTGAATTCTTGGATCATAGTGTTCCAATATGGGATACTATCATTAGGAAGCAAGCGATACCATCTCGTTGCTTCACCCTCAAAGGTTCTCACAAAAATTCTAATGATGACATCGGGAATTGTTATGTCCATAAGCGCTAATGCATCATAGAAGTTTTTTATATGTTCTTCATCACTCAAAGTACCAGTGCCACTAAACTTGGGAAGCCTATTTGGGGAATCCGTGGGTATGTCATCAAGAGGTCTGGCCAATCTCAAAGGAGTGTCGGGTTGCCATGGAATTTCCATCGAGACAACTATGGGGTGAACAACAATAGGTGTTGAAACGATAGGAGAAACAACCTGAGGATTAGTAACTGTTGTTGGATTAACTAAATTTTTCTTTAGTAAGGGGCTTTGAATAGGAGAAGAGGAAGAAGGTGACTCAGTTCGCACTGTAGAGGTAACAAGCTTCCCTGGTTTCTCAGGTGTATGTGTCTCACTACCTGTTTTCTTTCGTGAACTTTGACTTCTTGTAACCCTGGGGGACACTGTTTCCCTAGTCTTAGGATACTTCTTCCCTACCAGCTTGCAAGGGGCCAAGTAAGTACTTTGAGTACAAGGGTTGTATCACCGATAATCCTACTCTTTCTAACACAATGTAAAATAACCCAACTAAAATCAAAGCTTTGTTTTTTGTTCTTCTTGAAGTGAAAGGTAAGGTATGATAGACCTATAACTTCTTATGTGAGTTTGAACAAGTAAAATCGAAGACCGACAAGGTAAAAGAAAAGGAAAACTCGATGGTATTTATAACTCCCAGGTGCAATGGAAATTACAAGGAAACTGAACTATAACGAGTACCAAAGAAAATTCCAAAAGGGTCACTGAAAGATCTTGCCAAAAGTTTGTCAACAAGTAGGAAAAGGACCACAAAGAATTTGGGTCCAATGTTTAGTACAATCTTGGAATACAAGAAAATTTAAAGAGTTTTACAAGCTCCCCAGTATGGTCACCAGAAAAAGGTGGGTGTTATAAGCAAAATATTTTCATTGGGACAGATCCAACCTATACGGTTGTGAAGTCGGTTACAACCTCTTTGATAGCTCGGTACGAGATAGAGACTACCTGAACCTCAGGTGGTCCTTCGTCTGAGATGGTAAAGAAGGGGAAAAAGAAAGGTTAAAGACTTACAAGAAGTCATTCTCAGGACCACCCACCCTGGGTGTTATCCTTCCTTAGCTTCTTAGATGGCCAAAATGGCCCGGGGGGGTGAAAATTATGGACAATGGGACGAAAACGAGCTCGGTGATTTTTAGGACAGCGAACTAAATAAAGCAAACAATGAGTTGTTCACTTCCTTAAAGAGTTGGAAACTGCCATAGAATGGGTCCCCAGGATAAATCAGTGTCCTGGGTAATTAACTAATGAATGTCTTGAATAAAAGGATGTGAAACAAGGGTGAAAAGAGGGATTAAAAGATACAACCAAGTACTTTTAAATGGCTGTAAATTGTGAAAAACAAGTTGTTTGAAGCTTTCAAGACAGGGAAACAAGCTCAGAATGGCTTGATACCCCCTGGGGTGACCCGGGAAGTGATCCCGAAAGGTTGTTAAATAAAAAGTGGGTTGTAATAGTGGATGAATAGACTTGTAACAAGCTGTTACAACTATAATATAAAGGAAAGTATTCACAACTCCAATTTTGGTTCGTGAGTGAAAAGGTGGACTGACAAAAGGTTGACTTTAAAAGTATTTTATTGGTCAATTTTTGTTTTGATCACATGCCTTGGCCACCACACTGTTTTGAAGGTTATCCCGATCAGGAAAACACATCTCGGAACTGTGCCAACCAGTATAAGAAGAGTAATCCTAGAAGACCACGGTGGTTAGGTTGAAGAGTGCCCCATGCAGTTTATAGAAGCATGGATTAGCCACTTCTCGTCACTAGTTCTTTTGGGCTCTTAAAGCCGCTTGGATGGAAGAAGGATACCTGCGAAAAGGAAGAGGCGCAGGACCCCCCTAAAGACGGTTTTTGTTGAGCTTACCCGAGCACATTAGTATTCCAACTGAGTTAAGCCAATCAACTCCTTGACCATGTGGTACATAAAGAAATACCACTCGACTTGTACTAGCTAGACAACTTCCGAGGGGCTCCTGATGAAGACTCCCTGGCTTTGACTCTTAATATCCTACAAAATTGAAATTGCATAAAATGAAATATCAGGCTATCCACGTGGAGAGGTCGCGTATTTATTTCACAAGTGTGCCTCCTAGCTACTGAATTTGAAATCTATTTAAAACTATATACATAAAACAAGTAAATATATAGGTGACATATATGTCACGGCTAGATAATATGTATATGTAAATATCTAAATAATATAAGTTTTTGTTTTCTGTGTATGGAGCGGACCCCTGAATTGTTTTCAAGTTATTTTTGTGGCATTTTTCATATATTTAGCTTGTTGATTTTTCATGGCCCCTTTTAGGGGCATCCACCTGTAGATTAGTGAGAGAGAAGTGATACAATGAAAATATAGCAAGATTAGATAATTACAACATGACAATTACACCATTCAATCCAAAGGAATGGGTTGAGGCTCTTTGCAAACGACAAAGCCGCCATATGCATGAAAGCCTCAACTAAATCCTTGTATGGGGATTGGAAATTTAGTGTTTGAAATATAAAAGGTGTGATGGTTATCTACACAAGTATTAACCAGATTTTTTACATGAATTCACAAGTGAACCATTCAAACTACCTACACAAATCAAACATAAAAAAGTTGGTATCTGTATCAAAAATTTTTGGAGTGAGTGCAAGTGATAATTAAAGTGAATATGAGAGTGATTGGGTAGGATTTACCGATCGAAATGTGAATTTTTCTTTGCTGCCCTGCTGGCCCCTTTGCCTCAAACAGATCTCTAGGTGGTCCCCAACCGCTTAAGAGAAGCAGAGTGAGTGATTGGTTGTATCCTTACAGGCAAACAACGAAATTTTAGTATTTATGCATGGAAAAACCGAAATAAACATAACACAAATTTATACATAAGAAGTATATAACATCCAACTAAGATGATTGTCCCGTGGGGGGGGGAATTGACCAAAATAATCAATTTTCCTATTTGGGACAGCAAGGTTAATGGTAAGAAAACATCACAAAAATATACATGAATGAAAAGATAAAGCAAACAAGTATGGACAACCAGCTAAGAGGTCTATTTAAGGGTTCTCCTAAAGGGCCCTAGGACTCCTAGCCACTGGCTAAGGCTGAAAACAATTGAATACTTTAGAAAATATGCACTAAAACACATTAAACAAATTAAACCAAGTTGTTAGAAGATGAAAGTAAGCAAGTTAAACCCAAGGAAG
>JZKD02S2415738.1:73244-110492 GCA_000966675.3 Picea glauca | reverse complement strand
CACATTGGTTTGGGACATTCCACAGCTTACTACCCTCAGGGGAATGGGCTGGTGGAATCTTCAAACAAAACCTTGGTAAACATCATCAAGAAAACGTTGTAGGAAAACAAGAAATCATTACATAACAAGTTGGTGTTCGCATTGTGGGCTGATAGACTGACCACCAAAAGGTCAATTGGTATGTCACCATATCAACTGGTCTATGGCACAGAAGCAGTTTTCCCCACTTATTTAGGAGTCCCTGTCATGAAGTTTCTTCAAGATGTACAAGCTGAGCCAAATGACTCACAGAGAAGGATCAACCAGATGATCCATTTGCAGCAGTCTAGGGAAGAAGTTTTCAACAAGACTCAGGTAGTCCAAGAAAGCATCAAGAAGATTTTTGACAAAAGAACCAAGGAAGATGATTTTGAGTTAGGAGATTTGGTGCTGAGATGGGATGCCAGAAATGAAGACAAGGGAAAGCATGGAAAATTTGACAGTCTGTGGAGAGGGCCATACATGATTCAAGCATTCAAGGGAAACAACGCTTTCTTGCTAAACAATGTTGATGGGACAGATCTGCCAGGAGGACCTGTAAATGGCAGAATGTTGAAGCATTATGTGTCGCCTCAGTAGAGACTCGAGTTTTCACTCTCCATTGTACATACCATTTTTATTTTTCCGCCTGCATTTTCTGAGCAAATAACATTAGTCAGTTGGTTGAATCCTGAAGAGAAGGCCCTAAGCCGCTGACCACTGTTCTTCCAATTTTTGAGAATAAAACTAATCAATCAACGAAGGCTACTAGGCAGAAATTTTCAGAATGACAGGAACCAGGATTCTTGGAACTTCACATGGAAAGTACCATCCCCAGGTGGAGCCGCTGTAATCACCCTATAAGTTATAGGATCAACTGGTGACTAGGATATTATCTGTCTCTAGTGTTTTTTGTTGACAAATGATTTTCCATTCTACAAATAATTTGAAAAAAGAAAAAGAAAGAAAAAGAAAAGAGGGCATAAAAGAATTTCAATAAAAGCCCCATGCAATAATAGTAACTTGGTCCATACCTTTCAAGCATGGCCAAGTTCTTTTAAATTGATGTTGATAGGGTTAGTGAATGAGTTTGGCTAAACAATTTAATCTTAGCCAAAGTGTTTAGGGTATATTAGTGAATAAATCTGGCCAGACTGTCTAATCTTGGTCAGATAGCCCCAGGGTAGAGTAAATTCTTAACCCAACAGTCTAATCTAGGTTAATTGTCATAGGAAGCTAGGTTAGAATATAGGCTAGTTGCTTCATTGCTTTATTTCAATAAGAACCAGTTTGACGATCAATGTTGCACCATGATTTGGATACCTAAAATGTTGTTCGACTAACCCCTTGGTGGTGTAGACATGAAAAGTCTTGGAGAAAACCCGTGAAAAGCACCTACCCTAAGTTTCTAGGTGCATGTATTTTCCGTGCCCTCACTTATGCTTCATTCATGTATCAATGGTCTAGATAATCATGCTCAGATCTATGGTGGACAGGTCTTTCCGGACCCCCCCCGACCATTCTATCTTTAATGGAGGGGGGGTTTGAAATTGCTAATAAGACCCACGCACATCTAGACGGTTCAGAATCAAGCACGCAAATCTACGATCAATGTTGAATTCCGGACCCCCCCATCCATTCTGCCTTTAATGGAGGGGGGGGGCCGGAATGTGTGCTAAACAGGGCGCATAGATCTGTGGCTCAGAAGCAGGCGCACAGATCAACGACCCAAGATGTTTTTTGGACCCCCTCGACTGTTCTGCCTTTAACTGAGGGAGGGGGGTCCAGAATGGTATCTTTCCTCTGGCCAACACCTCTTTATACGTGGAAATGATCTAATGGCCCCGATTCCCATCATCTCCTACCGTCTGACATACCATCGTCACCTCTGGACGTCACCATCCACCTTTCCCGAAATAGTCATGTCCCATAACTACCGACAGTTCTTCCCCGCCATTCACTCGTGGCAAGCCCACTCACTATGACCTTTACCCCAATCGGTAGCCACCACGTCACTCATTTGTATCCCTCAGTCAGTGTCACCTTCCATCTCACACTCTAAGTGATCCGTTGGCCATTTATTACTGGATGAACTATTCGTTAACCAACTGACCTGTCTCCCATGCCCAACGGACACCCATTTACTCAAAACTATCCTTTTTCTTCCTATTTTCACCATATACCCACTCATCGCACCAGAGAGATTTGCCCCGTTTTATCCTCCATTACAATCAGTTTCCCCCACCAACAGCCACCTCGCTAACCTTGTTTTTCTTGTAGGTATTATTGCAGTAATGGTGCCAAAGTCCAAACAAGCAGAAGGAGAGGAGAATTTGTTTCTCCCGCCTCCTGTCGACCTCGACATGATCCCACTGGTCGACAAAGACCGCTTAATCATGGATACAAAGTGCGATTTTGATTTCACAGACCTTTAGTCGTGCCTCAAGGAAGTCTTCCTGGACCAAGGTGATGAAATCAGACTCTGGGAATCCAACTTACCCCTTTACCTTTTCCCTCAAATCCACCCTTTTCCAGAGTTCGCTCTCAAGTGCCAAGCTCACTACATTCCCAAGCAAAGAGTCGTCGTATCCTTTTCCGGAGAGATCCTTTTCCTCATCACGCCCAAATCCATCGACCAAATGATGCAAATCCCTCGAGCCGACTCTGCATCCCCCTTCAACCTAGAAATTCTTACAGAATTATACCAGAAAATGACTTTCCCTCAAAGGACTCAAATATTTGAGATTTTCCTCCCCCCATCCGCTCAATTTCCCTCCAGAAATCCTCCTTATCCTTCTTCCATGTTCTCGACTAAAGGAAATCATATCATCTCATCCCTTTATGCCTTGTTAGGATATTATTCTGATCAGTGAGTAGATGAACCCATTCTGGGATTTTTATCCATCTTCTCTACCGATGAGAAGCCCACCACCCAGTTTGACTTTAACACATTCCTGGTGAACAACATTCACGAACAATTCATGAATTTTTCCATGGAAGGCATGTTTCGATACTCATCCATACTGGCGTACTTGTTCATCTTCTTCCAAGCGGAAAAATTCATTTTTTCCATGTAGAAGATGGATGGAGATGGTAGACCCCAGGCAGTGAAAGAATGGACCTCCTTGCTCAAGCACAACTCCACAGAGTTCAGTTTCAAGGAGTTCATTGATCAATTCTACCACCCTGTGGTAAGTATGTTAGGCGGCAGGCCCGAGCCTCAGATAAATGATGAAGTTCAAAGGATCCTACATCTCTCGGATAACACAAAGACAGGGGATTGGTATTTGTATCAAGATTACACCGAGATCAGAGTATACGGGTGCGAGTTGGCACCGTATAAGCTGCCCAAGTATCTTCCTGTCAAAATTTTTCCTTTGGAAAATATAAGGAAGATAATAAATTCCGATGATATCCATTTTGTGTCACTGAAGAAAAAGCAACAACTTAGAATCAAGGGGCAGATTGGCTCCTTCATCTGCAACAATCGTGGCGATGGGGAAGAAGCAGACAAGATGCTGAGGGAAATGAAGTTCTTCATGAGTTTCCCATGGCATTACGATCCATGTGGGATCATATTTTAGATGAGGGTAAAAAACAAGAACATCCCATATGTCCATGAAGCTAGGCCTGAAGTTGAAAAATTTGCAAACCAGATAGTATGGGATCCTAACACATTGGTCGAAGTAGAACAACAGGATCCCCCGGCCACTGTATCACAAACGACCATGCCACAGGTCCCGAAAGAGAAAATGCCTAGGCAAGATTTACCTTCATTTGTCACTGAGGTATCGTTCGAAGAATTCCAGATGCATACCAAGAGGCCTAAGACTTTTTCAGTCCCTGGCCCGACCGGAGAAAAAGAAGCCCCGTCTACTATGGTGAGGAAGGTTGATAGGCCACCCCTCGTTGAAAACCTCCAGAAGGTCATAACCTCATCATTGCCGAAGAAATCCACAGATTCTCCATTGACCACCCAGCTAGGCAAGGTAGGACCAAAGTTGAGTATCTTTGAAAAGTATGAGTTGATCAAGAAAAGGAACCAAACCCTGACCAATAGTACTTGCGCCCAGTTCTAGAAGAAGACGTCGACTGCACAACATAGGTTGTTGTCATCATTTGACACCGAGAAGGGCAGAATGCATATGGCATTGCTCCAGGCATAGGTGCTAGATCCAAAGGTGATCACTAATTACAAAAGGGCCACCTTCAAATTCCAGATGAAGGATGTGCATCTGGTCGATCAGATGGATATGCACAAGAAGATAGGGGAAATGGTTTTTTATATGTTGGCGCATGCTTCCACTACTGCGTCCAAATTGCAGATGTCCCTGAACAATGTTCAAACACAACTAAAGTTGGAGAAGATATCATCCTTTTCCAAGGACAATAGGGTCAAGACTTTGGATGAACTGGTCCTCAAGATCGGTTACGATCCTTTGAATCTGAAAGCAGCCGAGGAGATGATTAAGAAGAAGAATGTTGACATAGCCTCCTTAAGGAAACAATTGAAGCTCCCGCCCACAGAAGATTCACAGGCGAAGGATATAGTATAAAAAGAAGGAGAGAAAGATGAAATGCTCAAGCTACTCATGGAGCAGAATGCACAGCTAAAGGAAATGGAAGCTGAGATGGGTTAGCTATTAAAAGAGAAAGAGAAACTGAAGCCAAATTCATTCCATTGAGTGCTATTCCAATTTCAGGAGTGAGCATAGCATCAGTGACAAAAGTCCCATCCGTGACTCCATTGACATCCCTGGAGAAGACAACCGACCTGGCTAAGTCTATGGAAAAGATGAACCTGCAGGAAATAGAGATCAGCAGGCTCAAAAAGGATATTGAGAACCTCCAGGAACTCAAATCTTCCTTTCATACCAGCCTCTCCAAGGAAAATCAGGTGACAGATCATCTCAAACAGGAGTTACAACAGCTCCGGAAGAAAACAGTGGCAGGAAAAGCTTTGGCCAAGGTTAAAGAAAGTGTATGGACAGACATCACCAAGTCCATGAACAAGATATGGCCCATGATACAGATAATGTTTGAGCAGAATGAATTGGTGCAGAGAAGCAAACAAGGCATCGAAAAGATCAGATCATAATTGGGAGAGATGCCAACACAGGCGAACGAGATCATCAAGTTCCTAAATTCTTAGACCAGGGAAGAGTTGGAAGAGCTGAAAATTGGAGATAGAACAGAGACCATCCTTGAGGTCAAAAGAATTTTGACCAAGAGAGGATTAATGCTTCAGCTGGAAGAAAAGGTTCAGGCCATGGACCTAGGGGTACAAAGATTCTTTAATAAGATTGAGGCTCTACAGAAGAAAGGTCTTCCTGGTCTGAAGGTAATCAATGATAAATTGATGACACTCCCAGAGTACAAGAAGAGATTGGCCGATGTGGCTAAGGACAGTTCAAATTTTGCAGGAATTCAAGGCAACATCACTGGCAAGGAATTTCTAGATGCACTTCAGTGGGACATCAGTATTCAACATGAGATTCGATACATCTTCCTCACCAAGCCTACCTTCGCCAAGTACACAGAAATGGATGAAGTGTATCGAAGGCTACTCAAAGTCAACGTGCCTAGTCATCTTCGATGGGAGGAAATCTATGATCTGATCGAGTAGCAGATGAGTTGTCCCAGTCCAATCATTTGTCCAGTCAGATGAGGTCATGCAGAGGCTTCATCAACGGCCCACCTAGAAATCAGCATGCAGTTACACCACATCATCAAGCAATTCCTAGATTTATGCAATTTGTTAAGTTAGTTAGGCTAAAGATAGGTTTAGCACGTCCTGGTCATTAATGACAGGATCGTTTGTAATTTGAGTTATAAATACTTCATCTTTTGAAGTATTGAGGGTTGTTGATATTCACACCCTAAAGCTATCGGATTGTAATATTTTTTGAAGAGATCTTCCATTAATACAAAGAGGCACTTTTACAAGATTCTTGCGTGTATTCACTGGTGATGTTTTTCTCTCTAAGTTGAATGTGACTCTCATTTTTTTATCATACTATTTTCTAATTCTAATCTTTAGAAGTAACAAATGTTGCAGGATTTATCTCGTATACCCTGTTTCAGACTCAAAAGATTTTAGTGTTTTATCTTCTGGTTTTTTCAATAAATAAATTCTTAACTGCTTCTTTGTTGAAATTATCTTTCTTGTCTTTTCTACTATTCATCATTTATGCTACTAAAGAATCCATTGATTATATCATCTCGCCCTGTGAAATTTTTCCTTTGCGTTTCTGGTTCGGTTTTCATATTTTATTAAAAACACAGACCCCATAGCCCAATGGATGTGTAGACTGTCTCAACCAACTCGACAAAGACTACGAAAACAAAAACCAACCTATTTATTTACCTAGCCTAATATTTAAAATTTGAACCATAGCTAAATCATATAGAGAGATCCCCCTCTGAAGTTGGAAGGGCTAGATCCTAGCTTCAAAAGCGGTTGGATAAAGTTACCTTAGTAGATTTCTTCTACTGTTAACCTCTAGGAAATTTACCAAGTACTAACAGGCCTGTTGGTGGTTGGGGACGTTACAAATTGGTATCAGAGCTAAGTGAAGTGTCAGAGTAGTGGCGTTTCCCGACCTGTTGGTGGTTGGGGACGTTACATTCATTTTTAGTTGAAACATAATATTTAGAGAAAAATAGATGGAATATAGCTACATAAAGAAAATAAATAAATCAAGATAGACATAAACATGGCTATGAAAGTAAATAATTAGAATCATAATTGGAAAATAATAACAATAAGTGAAACTTTTGATATTAAAAATTGGATATAATGTTCACTTGCCTCTAGGGGAAATCTCCAAGATGAGAAGATATCCAAATACAATAATAATCATTTGAAAACCTATTCTACTAACTATGGGAGTTAGGGTGCAACCCTAAGTTGTGCCTTTACTTTGTATAAACTAATCAACTTACAAAGTCAATAAAATTTGCATTACAATGATTATGAAAGCATTAATACTATAAGATTCTTTTGCACTAATATTTACAGTCATATGAAATATTTCACAGATAATCCCCTCTTTGGATGATAGAAAAATGAAAATAACTTTGTAAATTATAATAATACAAAACTATTATTGCAAAAATTGTATAGTCATACACAATGTTTTTCAAGAATGAAATGGTAGGGGAATGACAACAATATATTCTTAATTTGAAGAAAAATGTTATAAGATTAAAATATGAAGAGGATGAAATTATATGGAATGGGAATAAAACATTAGGTAACCACACAATAAAATTGGGTTATCAAGATAAGATGGAAGAAGAAGAAGTGGAAGAAAGCAATGGTGGTGGAAGGTAATATGGAAATTGAATTGTCCTTCAAAAGCTAGAATATTTGTTTTGTTGGATTTATCCAATAAAATTCTGACATGGGATAATTTCAAAAAGAGGACACGACATGGTCTAGGTTGGTGCATATTATGCAAATCAAGTAATTAATCAATGGATCATTTACTTGTGTACTTTTATCCTTCACTAAATAAGTGTGGAGGGAAGCTTTGAAAATGATCAATGGAAAAGGGACCTGGGTTAGATGAAACATAGAAGAATGTTTTAAATTGAGGCTCAATGATAAAGCGAACATAGAGCATAGAGATTTATCTTATACCATAACCTGGGGTCTCTAATGGATACCAAGGAATGAAACAATAGTTTAGGGAAAGGAAGTTTTGGAAATTCATGATAGTCATCAGATTAGGTATGTTTATGGAAAAATAAGGAAGCCTATGACTTGTAAAATGTCTAGAGTAATAAATAATCTAGAAATAGATTTTACTAAATCATGGGGCTACTTTTATGGAGAATGTCAATGCTCATCTAGGATGTGTATTATAGGTGTCATTTTACTATGGAATAAAATTTCATTACTTTTAAAGTAGGATTTAATCAAGGTATATACAACAAAGAACAATTGGATGGTTGTGGATGTTGTTGAAATTAGTTGTGGTCAGAGGAGTAAGCAATTTTAAAGTAATGGGTGATTCCAAAATCATAATATATTGGGTGAATGGAAAGAAAAATATTGAATTTAATGGTTCAACCAATCACGGAAAACACAATAGAGGCAAAGAACTATTGATGTTACAGTATCTACAAGAGGTGTTAACCTCTATATGTAACTTTTGACGAGACTAGAATATTCTGGGAACCAAGAGCAACCTTAAATATTTGGGTAGTAACCCTAGAAGACAAGTCGTCTCAGGAGAATAATTTATATTAAATTATTATCCTCCAGAATAAAAATTCAACCCGGTTAGGTCACTTGGAGGACTATAAATAGAGGGCACTTGAGCTCATTTTCATTCACTCACTCTCACAACTGCATAAGGACTAGTGGTGCACATGATTGGAGGAGAGTTGCAGTTGTTGCAGTATTGACATGGTATTTGGTTATGTTTTGGACTTTCTACTTGGTATGCTCAATTTGGAGAGAGGTACGCTACCTTGGTTGTCTATTGGTTCTAGTGATTGCTTCCAGAATTATTCTGTCTGTCAAGGTTAAGGTGCTCGGGGGTGGCCTTTATGCCTATGGTTGGGTGACAATATAGTGATATTATCTATGGTGAAATGAGCACACCTATTATTTTAACAGGTTATGGGCCCACACTATCTTTGGACAGTCTAACCACTAGAAGGTAGATTGGGAGAATTTTCTTAGTTACAGTTGTAGTCAAATTTTTGTTGCAACAATGAAACCCTAACCCTCTTGTTGAGGAACCTTAAGTGAATCTCTTGACCTAATTCCTGGATAGCTTAGTGTTCCCTAGCCAAGTGGTACTCTCAGCAAGCCAAGGCATCAAGTTTGAGGTTTTGGTCAAAGTCAAAGGTTGACCAATTCAAAGAAGTCATAACTTACTCTATGAAGTCAAAAAGCTAGTTAGAAGGGGATTTAAACTTCAGAGCGTGGAAGACAAGGATTGACCTCATCCTTGCCAAGAATAAAGTCCTAGATATTGTGAAAGGAAATATCATGGAACCAAAGTTTGAAGTAGGAAAAGAGAAGGAACCTCATAACATTGCATCACTGAGAAGTTCAAGGATAATGACATTAACTGACGCAGGGGCGCGCCACCCAGGGCACCTCTGCTCTCACAGGATCTTCTTCTTCTCACCCGAAGAACTCCAAGGTCCTTCTATTTCCCTATTGGGAAATCTGCACCCACAACAATCTTTCCCCGAGGTCTCCCCTTTACCACCGGGAGATTCGTCTAAATCTCGCTATCTCACGAGTTCGGGACTTAAAAACTCCGAATTTTCCTTTCAGATCTTGCGATACCCGATCCGGCGATTCGAGTATAGCTCCTTACTTTACTAGCACCCTCACCACATGCAACCGTGGTCTAGGCTTGAATGTTAGCGCCTCTCGCAACCTCGCAACTTCGCAACCTCGCAGGTTGAACCATCTAACTTTCACACTCTTATTCCACGAATCCCCGAGATACGAGAATTCAATGGAATGTTGACTTCTATCTCTAGGCAGCACGTGTCCAACCGTAGACCACGCGGGTTCCTCCTTATGCTCCGTCACGCGTCCACATGAACCTCGGCTCCTCGGCATATTGCGACTCACGAATCCTAACACCAATATTTCAGGACTTCTCACGGCGAGATCCCGAGGGCTTCATGCCACCTGTATTCCACTCACTGACTCTACTATGGCCCACACTATCCTCCAGCTGTCAGGATATCGCTTTCTCACAATCTCGTGATCCCCGTGCCCAAATCCTCGGGTCTTTTCTCACGAGACTCCGATACACGATTCAACGTGTGGATCCAACGGTCTTCCTATGATCTGGATCCAACGGTTATCCTCCTTCTCGCACCTCGCGACCTCGCGACATGGAGTACCCAATGTTTGGGCACTCACCCTGCGAACTTCCGATTTCGCGAGATATCTCGATCTCTCACCACCTGTCCTCCTCAGATGGACGGCTACAATCCTCTCGCTCCTTCGCCGCTTCGCGTCCTCGCCCCTCGCGACTCTGAATACCCAATGCTTGGGCTTTCACCCTGCGAACTCCTGAGTTCGCGAGATCTCTCGATCTCTGCCACCTGTCCTCCTCAGATGGATGGCTACAATCCTCTCGCTCCTTCGTCGCTTCGCGTCCTCATGCCTCGTGACTCTGAATACACAATACTTTGGCTTTCACTCTGCGAACTCCCGAGTTCGCGAGATCTCTCGATATCTGCTACCTGTCCTCCTTAGATGGACGGCTACAATCCTCTCGCCACTACACTACTCGTGAATCTAAAGGGCTTCCCTTTCGATCCTCCAATGTTTGAGTCTGAGAGATGAGAGAATCTCCTTACACGCGTCCTCCTCAACGAACGACTTTGATCTTGTAGGGATATCGCGTCTCGCGATATCGCTGTTCTTGCTACCCAACTTTTTGGGGCTTCAACTCGCGAGTCCCTGATACACGATACCACGTGTAGATCCTACGGCTCCGATGACTCGAAATCGACGGCCCTGTCCCTCTTGATCTTCAAACCCTTTGGACCTTCTCTCTGTAACCTCCTTGCACCTTTGCAAGATCTAACGATCCTCAGAACTTCGCGAAATCTCTTCAGAATATTTCAACCGTTCGTTCTTCCTTGGGAAATCCACGAGATGAACAAAGTGTCTTTCCATGATATTCCTTCGCCTTTTCTCCAACCTACGACGTTTCTTCCTGACTTCAAGTCACACTTATCTACGTTGATCTTCAGCGACTCAGAGGCCTATCCTTCCTAAGCTTTGCTAAATTACTTCAACCTCAACGAGGTTCTTTACACGCACTCCTTGCGGCAAGCCTGCGAACACTTCAACTGTTTGAGCTTCCTTCGACTCTGCGTATGCTCGTAGAAGAAATCCTTCAATAATTCTCTCAGTGTCACGATTGAGACTCTCCTTAACCTACGCACTCCTTGCATGGATTTAGCAACCCACTTTCACTTCTGAGTGCTTTGAGAACAAGAGTTTACTCTCTGAGCCTTCTGTCAACGCACTCCTTGTGGACGACTTCAACTGCACTCCTTGCAGGAATCCTTTCTCAAAAGAGAAACAATTGTAACTCACCTCACTTCCTCTCAAATTTCAATCTCAACACATGAAATCATACACACAACATAATAACAAATGCATAACAGGAAGTAATATTCATAAGAAGAGCATTCAACACACACACACACAGAGAATAACACAATAGCCATGAATCTGAATCAACTTCTTCTATTAATTCAATATCTATACATGGGTGTTCTTCGACAGTTATTTGTTTCTCTCCTATGCTCTAGAGTCTTCTTACCCTGTTAATGTTACAATGGTACAAATGAGGGTGTCTATATTCAGTTTTCCCTCTTCCTTCTAGAACTATCTAATCTAAGAATTTAATTCTATCTACCTGCAACTACTACTATAAATGCCTTTGTCTATCTCAGACGAGAGCGTATGGCTCGAGGTCTGATTACATTTTTTTTTCCAAGGCGCCAAATTAAATGATCTCATTTATGTTTAGCGCATCAACTCCAAGAGAAAATTTAAGGATCCAAAAACTTGCGCTGGACGTCTTCCATCTGTCTTCTGCTTCCACGTTGTTTTTGCTTGTCGTGAGTGATGCTCCTACATCATACTCCCTCGCTTGAAAATTTTCATGGGCTCCTGTCCATGAGCTCCTGCACGGTATGTCCATGCTTTCGTATCTCTGCTTCAGTCTCCCAGCTGGCATCTTCAACTGGATGACCCTTCCACTTGACCAAATATTCGAAATATTCTTTCCTTTTGGTTTTCTTACCCACTCGTTTACTCTGTATCTGTTCCATCTGTGGCTTCTCTGCAACTGGCATCTGCTTCTGCCACAGGACCTCTGGTTGATCATCACTTTCTGCTTCCTCAAGCTTGTATGGGTATAAATCTGAGACATTGAATATTGGAGATATTCCAATGCCCTCTGGTAACTCAATTTCATAAGCATTCTGCCCCATTTTCTTCAAGACCTTGCATGGCCCAATTTTCTTCATCTTCAGCTTATTGTATGTTCCTCTCGGGAACCTCTCCTTCCTCAAATGTGCCAGAACCAGATCACCAACCTCAAACTGAAGTTTTCTCCGATGTTGATCTGCTCTGCGCTTGTACTCCTGGTTTGATTTCAGCCACCGCTCCTTCACGTGGCTGTGAATTTCTTTCATTGCCTCAGCAAATTCTTCTGCACTAGCGCTGCTAGCCGCAGTCTATTCTGAATCCCTCAATTTAGAAACTCCTCTCGGTTGCATTCCATATACAATCTGGAATGGACTTCTTCCTGTGCTCCTGTTCACTAAGTCATTGTATGCAAACTCTGCTTGCGGTAATATGCTATCCCAGCTGCTATGGTGCTCCGTCACCAAACTTCTCAACAAGTCTCCCAGACTTCTGTTGACCACCTCTGTTTGTCCATCCATCTGAGGATGATAAGCAGAACTAAACATCAAATTATTCCCCAACTTCTTCCACAATGTCCTCCAGAATTTTCCTATGAATTTTGTGTCTCTGTCTGAAACTATGCTTTTCGGTAATCCATGAAGTCGAACAATCTCTTTGAAAAACAAATTTGCGATGTGAGTCGCATCGCTGGTTTTCTGGAATGGGATAAAATGTTCCATCTTGGAAAACCTATCCACTACCACAAAGATGGAATCAACACCTCTTTGGGTCCTTGGCAACCCCAATACAAAATCCATGCTAATTACATCCCACGATTTGTCTGGTATGGGCAATGGCTAATAAAATCCTGCATTCTGCTTTCTTCCCTTTGAATGCTGGCAAATTCTGCACCTGTCTACAAACTTCTTGACTTCTGACCGCATTCCTGGCCAAAAGTATGACTCGCTCAGCTTTGCAAATGTCTTATCATGGCCAAAATGTCCTGCTAATCCACCATTGTGCTTCTCTTTCAACAAGTTCTCCCTCATGTAGCAATTCGGAATACACAGTTGATTGCCTTTGAACAGCAATCCATCCTGGATCACATACTCTATACACTGGCTTCTGTCTCTGAGAACTGGATTCTTAGCTGCTTCATAAGCTTCCCTAAAGTCTAGATCATCTGCATACATGTCCTTAAGATCATCAAAGCCTAACGTCCTGACTTTGAACTCCTGCAACAACAAACACTTCCTGCTCAAAGCATCAGCACTTTGTTAGCAGTACCAGAAATATGCTTTATTACAAAAGTGAAATTTTGCATGTATTCAACCCATTTAACATGCCTCTGATTCAACTTTTCCTGTTGAGTCACAAATTGTAATGCATGGTTATCACTATATAAAACAAATTCTTTTGGAATCAAATAGTGCCTCCATTTTTTCAATGCCTCTATGATGGCATAGGATTCTTTATCATACATGGAGTACTTTTCTTTTGCCTCATTCGGCTTCTCACTAAAATATGCAATCGGCATGTCTTCTTGACTCAAGATCGATCCTATGGCAAACCCGCTTGCATCAAATTTTACCTGGAATGTCTTTTGAAAATCTGGCAACACCAAAACTGGTTGCTCTATAATCTTTCGTTTCAATAAATTGAAACTCTTCTCAGCCTCTTCTGTCCAGTGAAAAGATTTATGTCTTTTCTTCACTGTATCCATCATTGCTGCACTAATCCCACTGAAATTTCTAATGAATTTCTGGTAGAAACTAGCCAATCTATGAAAACTTCTCACCTCAAATATGTTCCTCGGTGATGGCCATTTCTTGATTACCTCCACCTTATCTGGATCCATCCTTAATTCATTTGCAGATATAAAAAACCCCAAATAAATGAGTTTTTTCTTCATGAATGAGGACTTCTTCATGTTTATCAGCAGCTTCTCCTGCTGTAATCTCTTCATCACAATAGCCAAATCCTTCAAATGTTCAGCCTTTGTCTTGCTGAAAATCAATATGTCATCCAGATACATGATGACAAATTTCCCGATGAAATCCTTCAGGACTTCATTCATCAACCTCATAAAGGTACTCAGTGCATTCGTCAAGCCAAACGACATGACAAGCCATTCATACAAACCTTCATTTGTCTTGAATGTTGTTTTCCATTCGTCACCTTCTCTCATACAAATCTGATGATATCCACTCTTCAAATCTATCTTTGAAAAAAAAATTGCCCCACTTAAGCAATCCATCAAATCATCCATCCTCGGTAATGGGAATCTATACCTGATAGTTATCTTATTAATGGCTCTTGAATCATTTCACATCCTCCAGCCTCTGTCTTTCTTCGGACTGAGTACTGTTGGAAAAACACATGGACTCAAGCTTTCCCTAACCAAACCTTTGTCCAATAAATCCTGGACCTGTCTTTTAACCTCTTCATTCTCCTGCGGTGTCAATCTGTACACGGATTTGTTTGGAAAATTAGCTCCTGGTATGAGGTCTATATGATGACTCATGATCCTCATCAGTGGTAACGAACGAGGTAATTCATCCACTACAATATCAACGAACTCTTCTAGCAGTTCCTGAACTTCTCCTGGTAAATCATCCACTCTTGTGCTAGTCAGAACAATTCTCGGTTTTCTGACCACAAAGAATTGTGGATCTTCCTTCTTCTTAACTGCTGTAAGAAGTTCCTTCCCACTCATGAGAAGTACTCTGTTTCTCACTTCCGGTTTCACTTCTTTATCCTCAATTGGACACAACATATGAGTCCTCCCATTCTTCTCTAGGGTATATGTATTCATCCTCCCATCATGAATTACATTCATATCATATTTCCATGGTCTACCCAGCAATAAATGAAAGACATCCATAGGAATAACATCACATAAAATCCTATCATTATATCCTCCTATCTTAATGTCAACTAAGCACTATTTAGTGACAATTACCTGATGTCCCTTCTGTAGCCATGAAATTTTGTATGGACTCAGGTGATCAATTGTCTCCAACTCCAGATTTTCTACCATCTCGGTTGAAACGAGATTATCGGTGCTTCCACTGTCCACGATGACCTTGCACACTCTATCCTTGGTTTTGCAAGCAGTCCTAAAAAGACTGTTCCTCTGCGCTTAATTCTCCATCTCCTTCTCTAGAATCAAAAGGACTTTCCGCATCACTAGTGATATTCCGCCTTCAGCGTACTCTTTCTCAACATCTCGCCTCTGTGCCTTGGAAATGTGAGTCTCTCCAGTTTCTTTCCTTTTCTCTGGACACTCGAATGACTTATGTCCATTTTTCCCACATGTGAAGCATGTAATTACTCCACCTCTTCCTCTTCCTCTACCTCTGGTATGAGGAAACCTATCATTATCGGCATATCCTCCTCTTTGTTCAAATTGTTGTCCTCGTTGCTCAACATATGGTCTTCTCTGTGAGGTTCCACCTCTTTCAATCTTTCCCTGAGGTTTCTTCCATTCCTCCTTGGGCTTCTGGTATTTATCTTAGGCAACCGATTTGCCTTTGGGCTGACTTCTGCCTCTACCTCTCTGACTTTGTTTATGACTCAACTTCTCCTCATCTTTCAGAGCCAATTGGTAAGCATCCTCCACCGTTCGGATGGTTGTCATACTTATTTCATCCTGAATTTCATACCTCGGGCCATTTATGTACCTGGCCACCTTTTCGTCATTTCTTTCACGATGACCTACTCTGATATTCAACCTGTAAAATTCTTCATTATACTCTTTCACTGTCATCATCTTCTGTCTCAGGTTCTGCATCCTCCTTAACAGAGAAATTTGATAATCCCTGGGAATGAATTTTTCCTTCATCTTTGCAATCATCCTGTCCCAGCTCTTAATTTTTTGCTTGCCTTGGCAACGCCTGTCAGCTTGCAGTTCATCCCACCACAAGGTTGCATGTCCTTTTAATCTTGTGACGGCATGTCTGACCTTCTTATCATCTTCGACATCCTCATAATCGAAGTAAGTGTCAAGAGCTCTAATCCAGTCTAGCATCTCTTCCGCATCCAGACTCCCTTCATAAGATGGAATGTCCATCTTTGCTTTCAAACTCATTCGGCCGATAGCCTTAATTAAACGCTCATTGGCTGCATCTTCCGTTGGGATTTCCTCTTCTTCATGTCCAACATCATCTTTGTTTTTGGATTCACTGATATATCCTGCATCAGCATTGCGCCGTTGTTTTATCTCCATGTCCTCCATTCTGGCACGAAGATTTCACATTCCTCTCTCCACGTCTGGATTCTATACTTGCCTACCTCTTTCTCTAGACAATTCCCTTTCCTCCTCTGGATCGGGTGATTGTCTACCCCTTCTTCTTGGTGGCATGGTGAATTCTCTTTTTTTTTTCTCTGCCACAGAAAGCAAAGAAACTCTTCTAAGCTCTGATACCACTTGACATGTGTATCAGAGTGCTCTCTTATCTCCTCCTGCCTCTCTTGCCTGAAATATACAGACAAGTAATAAGCTCTGATACCACTTGACACAGGGGCGCGCCACCCAGGGCACCTCTGCTCTCACGAGATCTTCTTCTTCTCGCCCAAAGAACTCCAAGGTCCTTCTATTTCCCTATCGGGAAATCTGCACCCACAACAATCTTTCCCCGAGGTCTCCCCTTTACCACCGGGAGATTCGGGTAAATCTCACTATCTCGCGAGTTCGGGACTTAAAACCTCTGAATTTTCCTTTCAGATCTTGCGATACCCGATCCGTCTATTCGAGTATAGCTCCTTCCTTTACTAGCGCCCTCACCACATGCAACTGTGGTCTAGGCTTGAATGTTAGCGCCTCTCGCAATCTCGCAACTTCGCAACCTCACAGGTTGAACCATCGAACTTTCACCCTCTTATTCTGTGAATCCCCGAGATGCGAGAATTCAACGGAATGTTGACTTCTATCTCTAGGCATCACGTGTCCAACCGTCGACCACGCGGGTTCCGCCTTATGCTCTGTCACGCGTCCACACGAACCTCGGCACTTCGCGACTCGCGAATCCTAACACCAATATTTTGGGACTTCTCACGGCGAGATCCCGAGGGCTTCATGCCACCTGTATTCCACTCACCGACTCTGCTATGGCCCACACTATCCTCCAGCTGTCGGCATATCACTTTCTCACAATCTCGCGATCCCCACGCCCAAATCCTCGGGTCTTTTTTCACGAGACTCTGATACACGATTCCACATGCGGATCCAATGGTCCTCCTACGATCTAGATCCAACGGTTATCCTCCTTCTCGCGCCTCACGACCTCGCGAATTGGAGTACCCAATGTTTGGGCTCTCACCCTGTGAACTTCCAAGTTCGCGAGATCTTTCGATCTCTTACCACCTGTCCTCCTCAGATGGATGGCTACAATCCTCTCGCTCCTTCGCTGCTTCGCGTCCTCGCGCCTCGCGACTCTGAATACCCAATACTTGGTCTTTCACCCTGCGAACTCCCGAGTTCACGAGATCTCTCGATCTCTGCCACTTGTCCTCCTCAGATGGACGACTACAATCCTCTCGCTCCTTCACCGCTTCGCTTCCTCGCGCCTCGCGACTCTGAATAGCCAATACTTGGGCTTTCACTCTGCGAACTCCCGAGTTCGCGAGATCTCTCGATCTCTGCTACCTGTCCTCCTCAAATGGACGGCTACAATCCTCTCACCACTTCACTACTCGCGAAGCTAAAGGGATTCCCTTTCGGTCCTCCAATATCCGAGTCTGCGAGATGAGAGAATCTCCTTACACGCATCCTCCTCAATGAACGGCTCTGATCTTGTAGGGATATCGCGTATCGCGATATCGTTGTTCTTTCTACCCAACTTTTTGGGGCTTCAACTCGCGAGTCCCCGATACACGATACCACGTGTAGATCCTACGTCTCTAGTGACTCAGAATCAATGGCCCTGTCCCTCTTGAGCTTCAAACCCTTCGGACCTTCTCTCCATAACCTCCTTGCACCTCTGCAAGATCTAACGATCCTCGGAACTTCGCGAAATCTCTTCAGAAGATTTCGACCGTCCGTTCTTCCTTGGGAAATCCACGAGATGAACAAAGTGTCTTTCCATGAGATTCCTTCGCCTTTTTGCCAACCTGCGACGTTTCTTCCCGACTTCAAGTCACACTTATCTACGCTGATCTTCAGAGACTTAGAGGCCTATCCTTCCTGATCTTTGCTAAATTACTTCAACCTCAACGAGGTTCTTTACAAGCACTCCTTGCAGCAAGCCTGGGAACACTTCAACTGTTCAAGCTTCCTTTGACTTTGCGTATGCCCGTAACAACAGTCCTTCAATACTTCGCTCAGTGTCATGACTGAGACTCTCCTTAGCCTACGCACTCCTTGCACGGCTTTAGCAACCCACTTTCACTTCTGAGTGCTTTGAGAACAAGAGTTTACTCTCTGAGCCTTTTGTTAATGCACTCCTTGCGGACGAATTCAACTGCACTCCTTGCAGGAATCCTTTCTCAAAAGAGAAACAATTGTAACTCACCTCACTTCCTCTCAGATTTCAATCTCGACACATGAAATCATACACACAACATAATAACAAATGCATAACATGAAGTAATATTCATAAGCAGAGCATTCAACACACACATACAGAGAATAACACAACAGCCATGAATCTGAATCAACTTCTTCTATTAATTCAAGATCTATACATGGGTGTTCTTTGACAGTTCTCTGTTTCTCTCCTATGCTCTAGAGTCTTCTTACCCTATTAATGTTACAATGGTACAAATGAGGGTGTCTATATTCAGTTTTCCCTCTTCCTTATAGAACTATCTAATCTAAGAATTTAATTCTATCTACCTGCAACTACTACTATAAATGCCTTTGTCTATCTCAGACGAGAGCGTATGGCTCGAGGTATGATTACATTTTTTTTCCAAGGCGCCAAATTAAATGATCTCATTTATGTTCAGCGCATCAAATTCAAGAGAAAATTTAAGGATTCAAAAACTTGCGCTGGACATATTCCAGCTGTCTTCTGCTTCCACGTTGTTTTTTCTTGTCGTGAGGGATGCTCCTGCATCATTAACTCTATGAGTATCATAGTGGACTCTGTAAGGATCACTTGATACCCTAAATTTCCCATCTTGACTCATCCAAGAAGATGTACGATGCCCTAACAAACCTTTTCTCAGTCATAAATATTGGACAAGTGTTGAGTCTGAAGAATGAACTCTGTGACACAAAGATGACAAAGGATGACACCATAGCTTTATAATTTGTGAATATTTCTCAGTTGAGAGATCAAATACAAGCTATTGGCGAAGCCATCCTAGAAAAGGAAGTTGTGAACATAACACTCAATGGTCTCTCCAGATCATAAGATGCATATTTTGAAAGTATGAATACAAGGAAGGAGTTTCCAATGTTTGAAGAACTTTGGACATGTTGTGCACAAGAAGAGACAAGGTTAAACTCAAAGGGAAAACCTCAAAAGGAAGAAGATGCTCAAAAAATTGCAACAAAGTTTAAAAGACATGGAGGTAATAAAATATCCAATTCAAGAAAGAAGTTCAAAAGATATATGTCAGAGTTATAATGCTTTGAATTCCATGATTATGGCCACTACAAAAGGAATTGTCCTAAAGTAGCAAGGGAGAGAAAAGAGAGACATCACACATCAGTTACCAATGATGAAGAATCCTTAAAGAAGACAAAGCATGATAAGGCATATTTCTTCTATCACTCATCCCTTACTGGAACCATTGAAGATGACAGGTGGTTGATTGATAATAGATCTTTAAGGCATATGACAGGTGACCGCAAGAATTTCTCAAGCAAGAAGGAGAAGGAGACACCTCATAAAGTGGAGCTTGGAGACAATAACTCTTATGCAGTCAAGGGAATTGGACAAGCTACTATCAAAATGGAATCAATTAACTCTATCCATCTTATTAATGTTTTATATGTTCCTGGTTTGAAAAAGAATCTAGTATCTATTTCTTGTTTGGAAGAGATAGGAGATAGATTATATTTTGTGGATGGAAAAGTTCTTCTATGGTCTAAGACTCCAATATAGAAATCGATAGAATTATTGGAACCCCTTAAGGAATGTTAAATAAACTCCTATATCAGAATATTCAAGCCCTAGTACATGATGAAATAAACCCTAGTGAGTTATGGCATAGAAGGTATCTTCACCTTCATTATCAATCCTTGTCATCCATAAAATAGATGGTTGTAGGAATACCAAAATTATAGTCAGTACATGAAGGTATGTGCAGAGGATGTGCACTTGGGAAGAACATTAAGAAACCTTTCCCAAGCAGTTAGAATAGATCCAAAGGGATCTTAGACCTAATACATTCAGATGTATGTGGTCCTATTCCACTGAAGTCTCTAGGAGGATCTATTTACTATGTAACGTTTATAGATGACTTCTCAAGAAATACATGATTGTATCTATTAAAGACTAAGGATAAAGTATTTAGAAAATTCCAATAATTCAATGCTGAAGTAGAGAACCTAACAAATAAGAAGATCAAGACAATAAGGTATGATAATGGAGGAGAATACACCTCCAAGGATCTCGTTGGCTTTTGTAAAAAATATGGGATTAGGTGGGAGCTCATTGTCCCTCACAATCCTCAACAGAAGGGTGTGGATGAAAGAAAGAACAAAACCATTGAAGAGTCAATCAAGGAAATGATGAATGATCAAAACCTGTCTATTTTCCTATAGGGAAAATTAGCTATGACAGTTGTTTATGTTCATAATGGAATTCCACATAGAATATTGAAGAACATGACTCCTGAAGAAGCCTTCTCTAGAAAGAATCCAAGCATTGAATGCTTGAAAATATTTGGATGTCTTGTATACATTCATGTTCCCAAGGATAAGAGAAAGAATTTAGAACCTCGGGAAAGAGAGGAATATTTGTTGGTTATATTGAATCATCAAAAGTATATAGAATCTATGTCCCAGGTCAACACAATATTGAAATAAGTAGAGACGTAACTTTTGAGGAAATGATTGCATTTAAGAATTCTATAGAAGAACCTATAGAATCAAATGAAGAAGAGGAACATGAAGATACCAAAGAAGAAAGTACATGTTCTCCAGAACAATCTAATGAAGAATAAGAACCACCACATGAATCTGTGGAACCAACTATTATACCTAAGACAAGAAAAAGAACAACATGGCTTGGAACTTCTTTGCAGGAAGAAGAAAAGCATAAGGCTCCCACTGGTACTTTCAGACAAAGCAAGAAACCCAAAAGGTTCTCTTGTGATGCGACACTCATGACAAGTTTGGTTAATGTAGAACCTTCCACCTTTGAGGAAGAAATCAAGAAGAAAGAATGGAAGGAGGCAACGATGGAAGAATACCAATCCATCATGAAGAATGATGTATGGGAAGCTGTGTCGAGACCTAAAGAGAATTCAGTAGTCAATTCAAAGTGGGTGTATAAGATAAATCATGTTGTAGATGAAAGTATTGATAAGTACAAGGAAAGATTTGTGGCTAGAGGGTTCTCCCCGTAGGAGGGAGAATATTATGATGAGACGTTTGCTCCAATTTCTAGATATACATCTATCATAGCCATAATATCTCTAGAAACTTCCATGGGTTGGAGTTTACATCATATGGATGTAAATACCACCTTCCTCAATGTAGTGATTGAGGAAGAAGTATATATAGAGAAACCTCAAGTTTTTTAGGTACACCCAAAATAAATCCATGTATGCAGAATGAAGAAGGCCTTGTATGGACTCAAGCAAGCTACAAGATCTTGGTATGCACGTATTGATAGCTACTTGACAAGACTTGGATTTTCCAAGAGACATGCCGATCCAAATCTCTATTACAAGGTTGTGAACAATGCACCTATTATCCTACTATTATATGTTGATGACTTGTTCCTGATAGGTGCAGAGCCTCTCATTATTCAGTTTAATAAGGAGATATCCATTGAATTTGATATGAAGGAGATTGGTCTCATGCACTACTACTTGGGACTAGACATGTGGAAGAAGCATGGTGAAGTATTCCTAGGACAAGGGAAGTACGTTGTAAATATCCTTCATAAGTTTTGGATGATGGATTGCAAATCCATGGAAAATACCATGGTAACATATTGAGTAAGTTGAGAGGCTTTGATTATGATCCAATAAACTCGTCCATGTTCCAGCAGTTGATTCGCTCCTTGATGTATTTGGTAAATACTAGGTCAGACATATGCTTTGTTGTGCACATGTTGAAATAGTTCCAGGTGGAACCTAAACAAGAAAATTGGGTGGCTGCAAAGAATATCTTGAGATATCTTCATGGGATGATAATGTATGGTTTGAGATATTCCTAAAACATTGAAGTAAAGCTGCATGGATTTAACAATTCAAATTGGGAAGGGAGTGCGAAAAATAGAATGAGTACTTATGGACTATGTTTAAGTTTGGCTTATGCTATGATTTCATGGGCTAGCAGAAAAAAGAAGTCTATTTCACTTAGCACTGAGGAAGCAGAGTATATTGTAGGTTGTGATTCTTATATAGAAGCAGTGTGGCTCTGTAAGCTAGTTTCCTAACTGTTTGATCAAGTGTTGGATTTGACCATGATATATTGTGATAACCATAACTATGTGAATCTCTCAGAGAACCTAGTGTTCCATGACAAGTTGAAGCACATTGAGATCAAGTATTATTTTCTCCATGATAAAATCTAGAGGAGAGAAGTGGTTCTCCAATATATCTCCATTGATGAGAAGACTGCAGATATTTTGACGAATCCTTTGTCCAAGATAAAGTTTGCATACTTGAGGGAAAAGCTAGGGCTCATGGAGATTTCTCCCTTGGTTGAAAGGGAGGATATGACTTCCTTGGTTGGGAGGGAACACTGATATGTGGCATCATGGACTGTCATTGAGCTGCAGATCTGTATCATGCTAGTAAATCTTAGAGATGGTCATACAAATTAGAGATGATCATTGCATCATTCTAGTACAAATTAGATATGATACAGATTGTTGGAGTTGTTCACACAATGTCATAAGGAGCATTGTTCTAGTACAACTTAGAGCTGGACATACAACTTAGAGATGATGCTTGCATCATGCTAACTATGTTCATGTTATTACAACTTAGAGACGATGTTGGTGAGCTGCATCATTCTAGATATGATCATGCGAGTATAGCTTAGAGGTGGAATACAAATTAGATATGATGCATTGGCATCATGCTAGATATGTCATGATAGTACGGCTTATAGATGATCATGCATCTTAGAGATGATGTAGGAGGGCTTGTGTCATTCTAGATATGATCATGCAATTACAACTTAGATGTGGCATACAACTTAGATATGATGCATTGGCATCATGATAGATATGTCATTCTAGTACGACTTAGAGATGATCATACATCTTAGAGATGACACAATTTGGCACTGATATAGATCATGTGAGTACAACTTAGAGGTGGACATACAACTTAGAGATGATGCATTGGCATCATGCTAGTTATGTTCATTCTAGTACGAATTAGATATGATGTAGATGATACTTCGGATCACGCCAGTATATCTTAGATATGATGCATTTGCATCATGCTAGTTATGTTCATTCTAGTACGAATTAGATATGATGTAGATGATCCTTCGGATCACGCCAGTACATATTAGATATGATGCATTTGCATCATGCTAGTACGTCTTAGAGGTGGTGTAGTTGATGACATTGTTGATGCAGGATGATATCAAATGATATGATTTAATTGTTGTGGAGACTGTATGTCTCTGGACAATAGTTGTATGCTACTATGGTCGATGTGATCCACTAGTAGTGACTTTATGTCACTAGTTAGTAGTTGTGTGCTACTAGGAGTGGTTGTATACCACTAGATAGTAGTTGTATACTACTATGGATAGACAAAGTTGTGTTCTATTGTATGGCATTATGATTTCCATGGAGACTATCTAGATGGATAGTTATGATGGTGCTCATGATTTGATCATGAGATAGCCTGTGTGGCTATTGGTGTTGCTACCGAATGAATGGTTTATTTGTTCTCAAGACCATTGTCTATAATACCTCCCTAGCTAGGAGGGAGTGTTGATGTTACAATAGCTGTGTGAGATATTAACCTCTACATATAACCTTTGACGAGACTAGAATATTTCGGGAAGCAAGAGAAACCCTAAATAGTTGGGTAGTAACCCTAGAATACAAGTCAGCTCAAGAGAATAGTTTATATTAAATTATTAGCCTCCAAAATAAGAAGTCATCCCTCTTAGGTCACTTGGAGGACTATAAATAGAGGGCACTTGAGCTCATTTTCACTCACTCACTTTCACAATTGCATAAGGACTAATGGTGCACATGAATGGATGAGATTTGTAGCTAATGCAGTAGTGACTTGGTCTTTGGTTATAGTTTGGAATTTCTACTTGGTACACTAGCTTTGGAGAGAGGTACACTACCTTGGTTGGCTATTGGTTCTAGTGATTGCTTCCAGAATTATTCTATCTATCAAGGTTAAGGTGCTTGGGGGTGGCCTTGTGCCTATGGTTGGGTGACAATATAGTGATATTGTCTATGGTGAAATGACCACACCTATTATTTTAACAAGAACATGCTCTTTCTGGTATCATTTCAACATATTTTTCAAGGAATCAGATGAGAGAGGGTATAAGCTATCAAAGGAGCCTCGTCCCTTCAAGAGGGTATGTTGGTATATCGTAATATACCTAGTATATTACATTTCTTATTATTTAATAATATGTTTTATGTTTGTTATTTTGTAAATAGGAATTATAATGTAAATGATAAGTCATGAAATTTGGAAAGAACATGAATTATCATTCCTCACATGTATTTATATACGCGTATTGTATTTCATATGATGTCAAGTAAATATGTAAAATGAATAGTAAATAAATATTATTTATTAAGGAAATATGGAATTATGTTTTGTATTCATGATGTTCTCATGAAGTGGACCACCAGATCCACTTCATTTGGTATCAGATCAAGTCTCGATCTGGATTTTGGCATTTCAAAGTTTCTTTGAGAAATCCATGTCTTTGACCACGTTAAGGCATTTTTCCATTAAAAAATAATTCTTCAGAAATTACTATTGAAGAAAAAATCCTTCCGCTACAAGAAAATTAGAATAAGATAGTACCAATATCAAGAAGAAGAAAAAAAAAGTAAAGGAAAAAAGGAAAAAAGGGAGAATAAAAAAAAGAAAGAAAGAAAGAATAAAAAAAAAGTTCCAAAGAAGAAGGAAGAGTAAATTCGGATTTAAATGTTGGTGGTTTACAGGCCCATGGTTTTGGAAAACCATTCACCCATGGTATTTCCCTACCATATTGAAAAAAAATTACAGTGGTAACTTTTTACAACTTTTTTACATGTGGGGTTGAAGCCAAAATAAAAAGTTAATGACCTATGTCTTTTGGAGTAATATTCATTCAACCCTAGTTAACTTGTGTAAAGGATATTTATAAAGGAAAAGTAAGAAGAGAGGGTATTAAAATAAAGAGATAGTTTTTCATAAGTTACAAAGTTATTTTAAATAAAAAGTGATAAGGTTTAAAATATAAAGGGAATTATTAAATTTGCTTCGTACTTTTTATTAAATTGGAAGGAAACCGAAGTAATATTAAAGTTATTCAAAGTAGGAATATATATTCATAAAGGAGACATATATTGAATAATCGAGAAAAAAAGGAAACTGTGAACAATGAATTCAATATATAAATCTAAATTTTGAACTAAATGCCCTTTTTGTGAAATGGAGTTTGAGTATATGGCAACTTTTAAAAATCACAATCATTTTTGTCCAATTTGTGGGAAATAATTTATAATGGAAGAATATCAATATAACTCACAAAGGAAATCACTAATATTAAAATGAGAACTAAGAAATTATAAAGACAGCGATAGAAAATTACAGTTGGAAATTGAGATGGAGAAATATTTTAATGGGTTAACAAAGAAAACTGATCTTTACTTCAAAGAGAGAAATCAGGAACTCATCACACAAATTGAATAACTAGAAACCAAAAAACAAAAAATGGACAAAGACTTACTAGAACGAGATGAAAAATTATCACGATTAAAAAATCATAATCAAAATTTACTAGTAAAAATTGGGAAGTCAAAATACAAGAAACAAGAGAATAAAAATTCAGAACAAGAAACTCGAGGTCTCAAAGAGAAATTAACCAAAAAAAAGGAAGAATTATCCTGCCTAAGGAACCTTAATCATAAATTGATTGAAAAAATTAAAAAGATGAAAGATGAAAAGACAAAGAATCAAGATATTATAAGTAAAGTCAAAAAATCAAATAACGAGGAAGAACTTTTACGCCTAAGGGCCCATAATCGAAGTTTACTCACACAAATTAAAAATTTAAAGAGTGATAAGAAGTAACTACATAACGAGTTAGATCAACTTCTCAACAAAGAATCATTGGTTGATAAAGAGACAATGAACGAGCCTATGGAACTAGATAATTCTTCTGATGTAAGCATCCCAATTATGGATAAAGAAATTAATACATACCCAGTCAACCTTATGACTCAAAAGGATGCAAATCCAACTAATGTAAAGAGGTCTTCAAATGTCTAAGTACAAACAAGCCAAGGGTATGAAGAAGAATCAATTCCAAAAGTTAATCAAGAAAAAACTACAAGTATAAGAAGTAAAGATCAAGTTTCAAGGATGCCTTATCGACATACTAATCACAAAAGTCGAAACTTCAACTAATCAATGTATCAACAGAAAAAAAAATGATCAATATTCCGAAGAATATTACTTCCACTACAAGTGGTGCTAAAGGTAGAAGCTATTAGAGGAGTCGAAATACATCATGTTTTTTCCAAGAACCCTTTAAACACATAGTTTCGCAGAAGATCGAATTAGGGCAGGCAGACTCCTTTACAATTCGACAATTATGCTCAGCCCTTAAAGGATTATATTGTCTCAAGTTCTCAATGATCATTGACTCAAGAATGAAGAATCAAGAGACAATATTACAAGCCAAAGCAATAGATAAGTCTTTTATAACTATGCTTTGAGGACAAAGCATTTTTAAGGGGGGAAGACTTGTAATATACCTAGTATATTACAATTTCTTATTATTTAATAATATGTTATAGGTTTTTTATTATGTAAATAGGTATTATAATGTAAATGATAAGTCATGACCTTTGGAAAGAACATGGCTTATCATTCCCCACGTATATTTATATAAGTGTATTGTATTTCATATGATGTCAAGTAAATATGTAAAATGAATAGTAAATAATATTATTTATTACGGAAATATGGAACTATGTTTTGTATTCATGATGTTCTCATGAAGTGGACCACCATATCCACTTCATATATATTGAACTATAGCTGAAAAAAAATCTCAAGAAGAAGTCTATAACATGTTCTGAGAAAGGAGGATTTATGTCTCATATGTTTATATTTGTTTTAGATGTTCATTTTTGTTAGTGGTTGACTAGTTGTTCTACAGAATGGATTTTTTAGATGTTGATTTATGAATCTTACTTGTTCAGAACATTGATCTTGATACCTTCTTCCTACTTCACTTATCTATAAACACTTACCTCATCAATCTTAGTAGGCTAGGGTACCACTATCGTGCCTCTTGTCCGGCCAGGATGAAACTGGTCAACCCTGTCCCACTTATCCAATAAGTCAGGGAATTATTCTATAGCGTTCCCTATGGCTCTGCATTGGCCACATCTTGGCATCCTCAGATCATGAGGACAATTTCCAGAATCCGACGACATAAATTTACACGAATCGCATTTTTTTGTTGTTCAAAATCCATTTATGAATGTAGAAAGGATTCATCATGCTGAAAAACCCCTCAGCCACTTGGATTATATAGAAATAATCACTCAAATCTACGAATCTAATAATTTCTCGCTAGATTTCGGGAAAATATCCCCAGAAAAAATTGTCATTTCATAAAACGTTTAGCCTACGGATTTTTGTTAAAGAACTTTTTGCCACACTCTATGCATCATGCTTTGGTGGCCTACCCTTTCCCTCTGCAAACTCCATTTCACCATCTTGCTGAATCAAAAGTAAAAAATTCAAATGTTTATACATATACGCGGGCTACAATTATACAAAATGCATATACGTAGGTTGAGCCATTACAACCCGTGTACATTGGGTTTTGTGCTCAAAATTAAAAATATTTCTTATTTTCCATGCCAAGTCACGGGATCCATGATCCTTGTCCTTTCATATGATGGAAACGCTCTGATTCGACCCTTCAATTCTCTTTGAAGACTATAAATTGAGCCACATACAAGCCTTGAAAGAGAATAGAAAAGTTGATAGCAAGTACACTCTGGAGAAATTTTGGCTTATGTTACATCCTTGAGTCTACATCTCTTAGTCCTTTAAGTTTGAACTATCCTTATGTTCAGCCCTCGAGCTCTCCTTATCTTGTGAAGGAGGAACCCAATTACTCCTAGAACTTGTGAGCTTTCCTTGTGGAGGATTGAAGTGGTGAAGGCTCGGGTGGAGGGACTTAGTTTATCAATTTCGACGAGTTGTTGATAGGTAAGGTTGTCACCTATGTACTTCTATTGATTGTATTAGTAGAAATACTCTTTTCTCATCCAATTATATGTTGCAAATGTTTATATTTTTCCATGGGTAAATTTGTTATACATGTTGATGGATTATGCTAGTTTATAAGCTGACATTTCATACATTTTCCATATGCCTGTGTATCTTGGATGTTGAGGACAAGTTGTAGGTATCAATCATTGGATTGTGATCTCAGCGGTGGTCTCCTACGAATATCCGGAATTGGAAGGCTTCTAGCCTTTCTTTTGTTGGCATTTCCATTTATCTATCATACTTGAGATTTGAGTTGATTTCTTGGTGTCATTCTGTCTGTTGTGGTCCTACCCCAAACCATAGAGATTTATTGCAATTTTTTTTTTTTTTTTGACAATTGAAGTCATGTAATCAAAAGACTTATATTTGTAAAAAAAAAAAAATCTCTTATAAAAACGTATTATGTGAAATCTAAAAAAAAAAAAAACTTTGTATGGATTATTAAAATATATCTTCATGTGTTGATTTCTCATTAAAATATCAAATATATGTTTTTTTCTTAGGAAAACATCAATAACTATCTATTATGTCCTTTAATTTTTGTGATTTATGTGAAATATAATTATGAACCAATAATCTTAAAAGCTCCTTAATAAAAAGTTGGTTATTTAAAATGTGAATCCACAAATATAATTTTTTTGTGCTTTATGTGAGATAGAATTATGAACCAATAATCTTAAAAACACCTTTAATAAAAAGTTGGTTATTTAAAAGGTGAATCCACAAATATAAAAACAAAAGAAAAACACTTTTTTAAACTTATATTCAAATTCTATTTAATAAACTTTAAAAATAATTAAAAAATAAATAGATAATATTTATCATAATATTTTTTTTCAAAAATAGAATATTAATATTGATTTAGATCAAATAAACATTTTTAAAACAACCTCAAATCATCAAAATATATCTCCCATACCTCTTTATTTTGGGAAAAAACAATTAAAATATGTTCCACATGTTCTCAATGATAACCCATTTTAAACAAAGACTTTTATTTACGATTCCTAACTTCCCATACGAAAGAAAATGCAAAAAATACATCTCCACATTTGAAGGTTCTCTTTTAACATTGTGACAACAACAATAAAGCTACTTATATAATAATAATTGTAACAATAAAGTTACTTTTTTTTTTCCACAAGAAAGTTACTCTATATATTCAGAAGTATATATGAATGTACAATAACAGACTCCGTCTGTGTGTGTCACGAAGATAGACATATCAGTCGTATAGACATCGCTGGCAATAACAAAATAGACATAAACAACAATATGACTAAGTCTCCAATCCATGACCGCAACTCCATAGGGATAACAGCGTACAGATGTGTCATGAAGATAGACATATCAGACGTATAGACATCGCTGGCAGTAACAAAATAGACATAAACAACAATATGACTAAGTCTCCAATCCATGACCGCAACTCCACAGGGATAACAGCCTACAGGGAAGATAAGAAATAGACATAGATAGTCATGCTGGCAAATACAACCAGCAGAAATACTAAGTCTCCAAATCGGCCATGCCAGTTCCACAGCTTCACGAGGATCAACCTGTTGAAGAAAGAATAGACATCAGTCACCGCGGGCAGCTCAGGGGAGCATCAGTTACAGCTTAATGTTAATGGTAGGCCCTGCATTATCGTCTTCCCATTTGGTGAAGCAGAAAAGGCCCGGGGGCAAATTTAAAGCCGATTTGGAGAGAGCATCGGCCTCACCGTTGTCCTCTCTAAAAATGTGTGAAACATAAAGATTCTTGAACCAGAGAGATGACTCCAATGTTCTTTCTTTCCATCCCATTAGTGCATCCACCTTGAAATCAGCTTTTCCCTGCAACCAGTCAACTATGACTTTGGAATCGCCCAGGAGTAGAAGCTCTTCGATCTGTAGTCGTCTTGCCAAATTGAGGGATGCCCAGGCCCCCAATAATTCAGCCTTCATATTTGTCCCCTCACCACAGTTAATGGTCCAGCGGTAGCTAGTATGGTTGTTTAACATAATTTTCCCTCCCGCACCACAGATAGTGCCATTGAGTTGGGAGGCACCATCAAACCAGGCGATCACCTTGTCAGATGGATAGACTAAGTTGTGCCTTCGTTTTGGTAATGTAGGTGGTGGGGTCAGCTGAATATCAACATTTTGTAGGATGGAGTTTGCCACAAAAGATGCAGAAGGACTCTTCCCTTCAAAGAGGGCAGAGTTCCTACATTTCCATACCTGCCATAGAATATGGATTGGCAACAGGAAGAGAGAGTTGTGGGCTTTGTTCCAACACTGATGACAATCTATAACACAGGTGCCCACCCACGAATTGTTGTATCGGAGCGTTGGATCGATGATCTGCCACACAGCACGGGCGAAAGGGCAATCGATGAAAAGGTGAGTTAAAGATTCACTCTGTTTTTGGCATAGGTAACAGCGGCTCGCCCCCTGCCAGCCACGTGCCTGTAAATTCGACCATACCAGAACACGATTCTCAACTAACAGCCAGTAGAAGAGTTTTATCTTGAGAGGACAGTCTGCCTTCCAGAGCTGCTGGAGACGGTTGGAATTATTGTGTGACCAGTAGAAAGTAGCAAGTGCCTGATAAACATTTTTAGCCGTAAGATCTCCCGACTGGTCTCCTCCAGTCCACAGAAGAACGTCCGGTCTATCATGCAGTCTGATGCCCGCTTCCATCAGAAGCTGAGTGTAGCTCCTCTATTCCCTGTAAAAACCAATCTCTAGTTGTAACTCTTCGCCACTGATCCAATGATCTCCGAGCAGCCCTCCATTTATCGGAGATCTGATTTGATGTAGGAAAAATATATTTTTCCGGTGTAGGAAAGCCAGCAGAGGAGCTGAGAGCAGGGTGCGCCTACCCAGTCCTAGAATGTAGTCTCTGCCTACTTCAATTTGATGACCAATGCCCGGATTCCAGGAGATCCACTTTAGGATAATCGGCAGGGTCTGTGAGAGATGTTTCCAGATTATAGAGCCCCTAGTAGGTCGATCCGAGGCTGATCTGATCCAGATGTGTACCGGGAGGGAAGGAAAATACTTTGCTTTGATGACCGATCCCCAAAGACCGGGTTTCATAAGTATCCTCCAAAAAGTGTTGGTCGAGAGCGCCCTATGGAAGATAGGTAGGTGCCTGAGACCCCAGCCCCCCAAAGATTTTGGTTTTGAAATCAGTTCCCAATTGCAAAGGTGATAACCTTTGTTGTTTTTGCTGCCAGTCCATAGGAAAGAGAATATTAGTTGACGAAGACTCTTCAAAATCGATGCCGGGATATGTGCAAGCGCCATCCAGTACACCGGGATGCCTTCCAAAACAGCTTTTATGAGGACGAATATGCCACCTAAAGAGAGGAATTTGTTGCACCAGTGATGGATCTTGTTGTTGAATTTGTCTAAAAGCCACTGCCAATCTTTGCTAGTATATCTTGTAGATTTTAGGAGAAAACCAAGATAAGAAAACCCCTTCTCTAGATCAAGTGCTTTGATGCCAAACAGTTCTGTAGTATCCGAAAAAGTGGATCCCAGAGTGCTTGATAAAAGGAAGATAGACTTTTGTAAATTAATCTCCAGCCCAGCAGCTGAGCAGAAAGAAGTAAGGATAGTGTAAATCAAAGTCCATTCATCAGGATCGGCCGAGGTCATGAGCAGCACGTCATCCACAAAAAGTAAGTGTAGAATATTTAACCTCCCCGAAATTTTAATGCCAGTTAGGTGACCCTCTTCTTGTTTGATTTTTAGCAAGATGCTAAGCCCCTCCAGTGCCAAAATGAACAGCAGAGGTGAAAGAGGACATCCTTGTCGGAGTCCTCTCTCGCAGAGGAAAGATCTGGTAGCTTCTCCGTTTATAAGGATAGCTAGAGAGGCTGAGGATATGCAGCCCAGAATCCAGTTGGTGATGATCAGGCCAAAACCACACTGCAAAAGTATGATGTGAAGAAGGTTCCAATTGATGCAGTCGAAAGCCTTTTTAAGGTCCAGCTTTAGAAGGGCGGCCTGTTGTTTTCTCGACTTTATACTGTGAATACATTCATGGGCAACTCCAACAGCATCGAGGATTTGTCTCCCTTTTAGGAACCCAATTTGCTCAGCAGACAAAGACAAGGACAGATAGGGGCGGATTCTTCTCGCTATTATCTTGGATATAATTTTGTAGCAAAGGTTACATAGGGAGATAGGGCGAAAGTCTTGAAAGTTTTTGGTCAAATTTGATTTTGGAATCAGTACCACAAAGGTTCTATTGAGCTGTGGGTTCACAACTCCTCTAAGTCTTGAGTCCTCCACCGCGTCCAAGAGATCCTGGGCCAATAAATCAAAGTAATGTAAGTAAAATTCAACAGACCAGCCATCTGGTCCGGGGCTCTTCTCTTTGCTGAAGCCCTTAAGGACCTCGAACAGCTCCTCCTTTTTGCATGGCGCTTCCAGGGCTATGGCTTCCTCATTGGTGACCATCTTGGGGAAATGACTGGCAAGTTCGATTTGTGCAGCAAGATCAGAAACCGGTGAAGCTTTAAAAAAAGATTTAAAATGGTTGAAGGTCGCGTCTTTGATAGAAACCTGTGTATGATGTAAACGACCCTCATCATCTTCAATGTTCCATAAATATTTTTTGGCACGCCTGGCACTTGCCAAACGGTGAAAATAGCGTGTGTTTTTATCGCCTGATTCAAGCCATATTGCACGGCTTTTTAGCCTCCATCGTTCTTCATCAGCGCGCAAGTATGTAGTACGTTGTGCCTCAAGGCTGTTAATTTTGCAATCAATATCCAAAGTGTTAGCATCCTGTAGTTTAAGACGAAGAAGATGAACCAGCTCCTGTTCAATTCTGTGTATGTCGGCCTGTTCAGCTAATTTTTTCTCTTTTAGCCATTGTATGCATCGAGATTTTAAAATGGACAACTTGGTCGAGAGATTCCCTTGTGGATCATCCGGTGACATGGATGAAGAATCGCTCCAAACTGTTCTTACAAGAGTGTTGAAGGATTCCTCTTTCAGCCAAAGAGGGTTGAATTTAAAAGGCTGACCAATACCAAACCTACCCCTGTCCAACTGTAAACAAATGGAGGCGTGATCAGAGAGAAAGGGTAGATTTACCCAAGATCGATAGCTACAAGAAGGCGTAAGAAGCTCCTCTGCAATTAGGAATCGATCTAATCTTTTGGCGATACTAGCTGTGCCACGTCTCCCATTCCTCCATGTCGGAAGAAGCTCATCTGGTTTCAAGTCAACTAAAGCATTTTTGAAGAAGATGCGATTAAAAAAGCTATGGAGCGGGTCGATCTGCGCCCTGTCTCCCCAAATTTCCTCAGAGCTGGTAGTAAGATTGAGATCACCGGCCAGTATGAGGTTTTTAGCTGCTAAAAACCCAAGATCGTCAAGTCGGTTCCAGAAAACTTTACGGTCAGCACATGGCCCATAGACATTGAGAAGGTTGATGTCTGCCTTGAGTTCAAAGCAATGTCCAGAGAGTAGAATTCCACCTGGGCTGAGCATTGGGAGGAGATCAAAGCAAGTGGGGTCCCACGAGGCCAGAAGGCCCCCCGAGTTTCCAACCGAGCCAGCAACACAGGACATCCAAGTTGGTCTTAGCAAATGCATGAAGTCCCTTGCAGTAGAGGCATCCACGAGTGTTTCTTGTAGAAAGACGATTGTCGGCTTTGTGAGATCCAACAATCTACGCAGGGAGGCGTGTTTCAGGAGCCCTCCAACCCCTCTAATGTTGAGGGAAAGTAGGATCATGATTTACCCCGGGCAAGGGATTTAAATCCTCTAAGCGCCCCATGAGTTGTAGTAGATGCAGAAGTATCCAAAGCTGTTGGTCCAGCCTGTGTTTTTTTTCTGGCACTGCGAGTTTTAAGTGGCGAGAGCTCCAGTCCGATGCCTCTCGACCAGGTCGGTTCCAATCCAGGTGAAAGTTTAGTGGAAGATGAAGAAGGTTGATCAGATGTAGGATGTGTGGGATGATAAAGAGATTTCCCAAGGTAAGTATTGATTGGTAACGACTCAAAGGGGAGAGATGGGCCAGGAGAAGTACTCGGGAACATGGAGTCAAGTTGGGTGGCCGATTGAGTCGGTTCGGTGTAGCCTGGTAGCATAGATGATCCAGGCTGTGCCTCAGTTAATGAGCTAAGAGAATCCAGTGGAATCGACTCGGGTGGTGTGAGTGACGAATTTGGAGAGTGTTCAGTAGAGACCTGTTTAGTAGAAGTAGGCAGCGGAGAGGGTATAGGAGTGTGTGACTCGGTCAAAGCTGGAGGGGGGTCCATAGTAGCAGCAAAAGAGAAATGGTCGACCTGTTGAGTGATAAATAGTCTGTCCCATGAAGTAAAAGAATTAAAAAGTGAAGGACAAAAACGCTGGATTTTACCTAGAATCGAATCATCTGCCGGCATGGTATCCCTCCCGGGGTGAAGAGTCTCCTCCACAAGTTGGTTGGGTGAAGAAATATAACCATCAAAAGTAGGATCCTCGGCCGGATCCAAAGCAATAGTGGGTGGAGGGAACTTGTAGCAGTCTTTCCTCAGATGACCAGTTCTGTGACAGTAGGAACATCGAAACGGGATGCCTAAGTAGTAAATACTCTGGGAGATTAGTTGGTTGCGCCATAAGAATAATTCTATGTAGTTAATAGATGCCTTATGATGTTGTGGCTGTGGTAGTAGCCAATACATTTCAAAATCGATTTGAGTGCATTGCATTGGTTATAATAATTTGTAAGCATATTACAACACTAGATTGAACATTACTATTAAATATAAACTTCGTAGGTATTAAGTAAACGAAATATTAATTATCCAATTAATTTAAATTCTAAAATCATCCGAAGGTTTAAATAATACTTTAAACTTATGAACCAATAAAATATTAAAAAAAATAAGTTATTTTATATATTAAAAAATATAACTTATATTTCTTAAATCCAACATTAGGTTTCATAAAGAAATTTTTAAGTCAAAAGAATTAATATAATAATCAAAGTAGAACCAACGCTATCCACTGTCGGAGGGTATCTCTCAATTTAAGTTTAGTCGAAGTTATTAAATCTAATCGGTATCATAATCTACAAATTAAGTTAAAGTGGAAAAAAAAAAGAAAAAAGATGTAAAAGGTCAAACTTTGTTTGTGTCGTTGAGAATTACTAACCATTTCGATTTTGTAAAAAAAATTATTGGTGAAAGAAGTGTTGTTGAGAATTACTAACCATTTCGATTTTGTAAAAAAAATCATTGGTGAAAGAAGTGTTGTTGAGAATTACTAACCATTTCGATTTTGTAAAAAATATTATTGGTGAAAAAATTAATTATTTTAATTTAAATTTAAATCCATTTCGATTTTGTAAAAATTTTCATTGGTAAAAAAATTAATTAATTTAATTTAAATTTAAGTTTTTATCATTAGTTCATTAATATACTATTTTTTTTTGTTTAAAGAGTAATATATTATTTTATTATTTAAATTTTTTTTGTGTAAAGAGTTTTGACGTATGTTTATTATTTCGATTTTGTACAAATTTCAATCGGTGATAAAAATAATTAATTTAAGTTTTTATCATTAGTTCAGTAATATAATATTTTATTATTTATTTATTTATTTTGTGTAAAAAGTAATATATTATATAATATTTTATTATTTATTTATTTATTTATTTTGTGTAAAGAGTAATATATTATTTTATTATTAATTTTTTTTTGTTTGTGTAAAGAGTTTTGATGTATGTTTATTAAAGGTAATTTGATGGTTTGACATTTCAATATTTTATAGATTAAAATATGTGTATATCTTGAATCTATGTTTTATAATAGTTGGTTGAGTGTTTTAATTTAGTTGAGAAAGATTGGAAAAAAATTATCTTTTAGTTTCAACTAAAATGTATTATATTATGTTTTGGGGGTGTACAGTACTTGGTGATGGAATGTTTTGTTAAGGCACTCTATTATGTGAAGTTACTGGTTCAAAACTCTCCACTTACCTTGTGTGTCGTGTGAGGGGTCGTTTATTAATTTAGAAATGTGCTTACCCTAGCTAGAAAAAAATAGTGTTATTGCCTCCAGTTATGATATAAATCACAAGAACTTTTGGCTCATTTCCAAGACCCACACCCCTAACTTATAATTACAATAATTTAAGGATGAACCTTTAAACACAATAATTTTTACGTCACAAATAACTCATTTTTACAACTTTTGAAGAGAAAACAATAATCCTTATAGGGTGAATCACTATGAGGGTAAATCACTATGAACAAACAGTTTCTTTTAACTAAGTTACAAACAGTTTCTTTTAACTAAGTTACAAAAATATGTGTATTTTTTTTTATGGAGCATCCTTCCCATTTTTTTGAATCCCACATAAAGGTAAATCCTTAAAATTACATGCACTTTCCTATCACAAAGACAACCCACAAAGGTCAAATTACCAAGCACAAACACTTTCTTTTAGCTATAACATAAACAAGCAAGTTCCTTCAAACCCCCTTTCCTGTAAGGTTGGTTGGTATATACTAAATCTATATGTGAAAAAACTTCTCGAGAAGAAGTCTATAGCATGTTATGAGAAAGGGGATGATTTATGTTTAGATTTGTTTTACATGTTTGTTTTAGTTTTTTTTTGTTTTTTGCTTTTCTTACTTATCCTTATGTAATCAAAAGATATATATATATATATATATATATTATATAT
>JZKD02S2415738.1:8700-46509 GCA_000966675.3 Picea glauca | reverse complement strand
GAGTTATAGGGAGAAAGAAGCATTTGTTGTTTTTCCCCTAAGGTTTAAACAAACAATTTCATAATCTTAGACATGAAACAAGTAAATTTTACCACAAACACCCATAGCATGAATAAAAATGCATAATTTCTACTTACTTCACCAAGAATATTCAAGTCAAACCCTAGTTGAAGACCATTCCACCATGAAAAATGCCAAAATACACCACCATAAAGCTCTCCCAAGAGATGTGCACTAGTTATTTCATCCAATAAACCTTAAAGAGGGAGAACATTTCAGACCACCACTTGTGTATGATGATTTATCATGAAAAAATGAACTTATCCAACCATATTTATATGGGAAATCCTGGCTAATTAATCCAACAATTGTGTCTTTTCATAAAATAAGGCCTACATGTCAATTTGCTCTTTAAATTCAAAATTAAATCAACTTTCAAAATTAAAACCCTAAAGAAGGTGATGTCAGCCTTCCTAGGGTGACGTCAACCTTCCTAGGGTGACGTTAGGCCTCCTCCATGAGACGTTGAGGCCATCAAGAAAAACGTCGGGACTCCAAAGGCCCTCCTTCATGCAACACGTGCCAAAACTGTAGCCCAACATATCTCCATGTCAAACCCTAGTCGTGGGTGACATCATGGAGCTACTAGGGTGACATCCAAGGCCTTCCAAGGTCAAAGTTCAGATGGGAAGAGCATGAAACCCTAGGTATGGGTCTTCCACAATGCCTCCAAAGGACACATCCTTCCTTCATCTAGTTCAAGGCTACAGTCTCTTCTTACCCATGGCTGTGGTTTCAACATCCATATGTGGGCTTTGAGCCCCCATGAAGGTCTGATCTAATCATTCCCTCATGTGTACTTGTCCAACAGAAAAGGTCCTACAGAAACAACAAGTACTCCCTCCAAGGGTTCATAAGTCACAAGAATCATATCATGTAAATCACATCCAATAATTAAATTACCAAAACATGTGCATCAAGCCCCCCTTAACCCCAAACCAATGCTCAAATATGTTATGCAATTTGAAAAGTTAGGTATGGAGAGGATCTCAGGCTACCCTATAGGGATAACCTCTCTTAAGTTTGGGGTGTTTCCCAGGTGGACTCTATTCTAGTCATGTAACCGTATGAGGTGGCATGGGGTGCATGTGATAATAAGGAAATGTAGAGTCTTACCTGTGGGTACCTTTGTGGAAGGTGAGTTTCACCTTGTCATGGATGAAATTGTTTCCTAGCCCATTCATTGTCATTTATTATTAGATTTATTTCTTTTGATATTTTTCTCTTGTGCTTCAAGGGATTATTTGAGGGCCATTGTCTTGGTTTGATGACTAGAGGTGACAACTTTATCCACAAACATTTCACAGAAATGAGAATAATGGATCATAATGAGACCCCATTTCTCTTGGCTATACCACCAAGATCCACTGCCCTGGTTTGGTGACAATATAGGTGGTAATTTCATACCGCTACATGCCCATGGTCCTAATAGGCCAACTCTTGATGAGACCTCCTATCTATAAACTAACACCTTGAGTGTTTATGTTATCATTTAGGTCCCCTTTTCTTACTAATAAGCCTTTCGCTTCTTTCTTGGGGATCCTTGGGCGAAGCATATCAAAGATTTCATATTTGTCTTTAAAAAAATTCCAACTACTTTTACCCTCTAGGCCTTTAGCCCCTTATTCCCATGAGGTAAGGTACAACCCTTCCTAGTGTAGCCAATCCCAATCCCAAAACAAGGAAGGGAAGATGGAAGGAATAAAGATGGAAAGTGGTAAGTATGAAGGGAACAGACGATGACTTTTCAAATATCCACCCAATAGAAACCCATCCCGAAGGGAAATCAACTTACTAGGGTATTGTGTCACCCTTCCAAGTTTCAACAAGGAAAAGAGAATAATTTCCAAGAAAGCGTCATGAAATGAAGAAGGATTTAATACAACATGGTCAAGTGCTTCAAAAGTAAGGGTGATACATACCATGATACCTAGACTCATTACCTCATGGAGAAATACTCATTGCTACTTTAAGACCAAGTTGGTGCAATGTATACTTTTGTTGGTGATATGTGGACCTCACTAAGGAAAAAAGGGGACCTCTGGGGCCATGCTTAAGTCGTCTGACTCTCGGTACTCCATGTCTATGACCTGTGGGACTCGAGACTTGATCTCCTTAGTTATTTGTAGGATATGGGATAACATCTGGCTCCAAATCGGGGACATGTGCTCACTGTAGAGAACATGAGAATCTCCACATCTCTGGTATGACCTGTGCATGCTAAATCTCAACAAAAGAGAATAGTAATCCCTTGGGTGGTGATATCACCCCTGGTCCATATATGATAAAATAATCTCTAGTATAACATATGATTATGAGCATACATATATACATAATGAAGAATTACAATATGAAACATACAACTACAACTATGCTAACATGATGTGCAATGGTATGTACAATGGATGCACATGCCTACCTATCCTAACTTACCTATACTTACCTATCAAATGATAGTTATAAGCATACAACCAATACAACCACTCTAGCAATGTATTATAACACATGCCTATGTGATTCATAATAAACCAAAACAATTACAAGTTAAGAACAAAATATGCATGAATTAGAGCATGCATTATATCATAGGAAATTGTAAATTCTTGCTCATGGACGCAGGAGGGAGGGACAAAATCATGCCAAGTCACCCTTCCAGAAAAGTGATCAATCCAGCTCAAAAAAGGATTCTGAGAGTTAAAGTACTTGAAGGGTTGGCTCAAAGAGTCTAAGGGTTGACTACCTTGGACATCATCACTCGCTGGAGTCTGAGAAAGGATTAACAAGAACTTAGAGGGAAACTGACAACTTCTCAGGGGAAAGCTTAAAGATTGAGATAATCAACTTCTTAAGGCATTCAACCTCCTCTTTAATTCTAATGGAATTTTTTTCCATAAATAAAACTTGAAACAAGAGACATGTTCCCCAAATGCATCCTTAGTGACATAATTTATAACAAGGTAAAGCAATTAGAGGGAGTTGGACAACCTTGTCACAAGTATTCTTCTTTAGGCAAGCAACGTCCCCACCTTTATCAAAATTTGAGCACAATGATGGTTGATAATATTATTCATAGAATAAATCCAAGTGCTCAAAGGAATACACATCAAAATCCTCAAGGTATGACTGAAAATCATCAGGAGAACATTGCACTGTGTCATTCTTGGGTGCTTCGAAAACTTTTGTAATTATATCATCAACTTGTTGTCGAACGTCAAAATTATTAGGAACGTGATATGATTGTTGTAAAGGAAATATTCGAAGATATCCTTCCATATCATAAATTGGATCCTCATCAAAACCAATCACATCCCACTTACTTCTTCCAACATGTATGAACTCATTAATATTATCAACCATGTTACTACCTTTATCATAACAATAAGGATTTAATGCATCCAAGGGCTCCTCTAATGGTTCTTCACTTTCCAAATCATATAATAAAGCATCATCAAAATCTTGGAAAGAGAAATAACTAATCGTGTTCACTTCTTATTGTGCATGAGTGTCAAAGGTTTGGATGACTTCATCAAATGGAAGAGCATCCAGTACATCATCCCCAAGACTCATCTCTTTAATCATATTTTTGCTTTCATCATAAAATTAAGGACCTAGCTCATCCAAGGGTTCCTTTACTTCTTCACCTTCTGAATCATAAAATAAAGTGTCATCAAAAACCTAGAAAGGAAAGTGATTCACCTCATTCTCTTCATCTTGTGGAGGAGAGATAGGATCTTGGAGATCTTCGTCGGATGGAGGAGCGGATACTAGTGCTTCATCCTCATAACTCACTTCTTTAGTCAAGTATTTATTGCATTCTATTGAATCATGGGAAACATATTTCTCCTCTTCAAGGGGTTGACAACCTTCTTCATAAATCTATCCTTCTATATCAGAGGGTTCTTGGTATTGAGTATGGTACACATCCCTGAGATATTGCACAATCTCAGTGGTGAATCCTTCGTCCTCTATGTCTATTGCGATATTTTGAAGGGAATATTCATATGTCTAGAATTGTGGTTTCACAAACTCAATAAACCTACTGATGAGGTATATGAAAGATGATATACCCTTATATTCACAATAACCCTTAATCCAATATTGCAAAAAAGAAGGTAGGGAAAGTATGAACAATTTTACTAGAACATCCTCCCCTGAAATTTATATCTTACTTATATACTTCAATAATTCTACAATGTGAGTAATTGGGAGGCCTCCAAATATTGGAGAGTTGTTTAACCATTTTATATCAAAATAATGTGGATATCCTTGAAAAAATTCAAAATCAATAGTCGGATACAATTTTTCCCAGGGCACCATGATCCCATATCTTGGAAATATCACAAAGTTGATACTAAGGCGACACCTTGGAAAAGGTCAGTGGAGTCACCAAATATCCTATTAAGGATTATCAAAGGGAGTGAGGGAATCACCCTCAGTGGAGTCACCAAGTAAGCTTTGTAAGATGAAGGATTTGAGAGAAAGACTTACCAAACAAGCGTTGTTGAGGAATATTGACTTAGTGTTCCCTAGCAACGATGCCAAAAATGTTATTTCACAATCTATACTTGCCCAAAGCCTAGAGGCAATTAGGCCTAGATTGACGTAACACAGATGAATTCCTATCACTGTCACCCCAATAGGATACATCTTTCTATTTAGGAGGATAAGAAACTCACTCCAAGGGAGACCTCCCAAGACCGAGTTGGTTGATGAAGAGAGATAAGAAAATGGTAAAACCCATTGTTATCGGACTAATCGGTAGGTGCGAACACTAACAGATCTCCCTAGATCCACCTGGATCTAGAACAAAATAGGACAGGACATGACTCTTTCCCTAAGTTGTGACCATTGAATTAGCTAGTAAGGAGGAACAAGTAACATAACTTTGTATCGCTTCCTAGGGTCTCAGTTTCTCTCACTTCGCTCCAGTGCTCTCGTGAGGTCAAGACCAATACAACACAAACCAACGAAAGTGAAGATAGAAAAATGCATTCAATCGTCAACTTATGTATATGATCAAGGAGTTACACAATAAAGTGAGAATGACTTTATGGGAAAAGGACATGTCGCTATATCATATTAATCGAAAGTAGAAGATACAACCTAATCGCCTTGATGTCGCAAGCTTCCTTTCGGTGACTCTTGGTTCCAACACACACATTAGCTCTATCCTTGCATGAAGAATATCCAATTCCTCTTGATAGACCTACTAGAATCTCCTAGCTTCTTCTCAAGCTGGGTTCTTCACACAATTCCTTCACCAATTCTTCAATTAATCTTGCTTAACCTTGTCCATGAGAATCCTTTCAATATATAGGAGAGGATGAGATGGTTACATGGATGAGAATGATCCAGCCAAATCAGGGAAACTAGTAAAATGATAACCATTCGAATGCCAACCCATTTTCTAGAAGATTTCCTTCTAGAACCATCGAGACTTCATCGTTTTTCCAAGCTTGAAAACAAGTTCACACCCTAAGTATAGAACACAGTGTGAGAAGTTCACACCCTAGCTGAAGGTGGCTTGCGAGAATGGGTCATTCTCGCACCCTAGGCTATAAGCAGCCTGCGAACTCACTTTGAAAATATGTTTTCTGGAAGGGGATGAATGCCACTTTTCTCAGGAGAAAGTTCTTGTTAGGAGCCTGAGTACACCATTGTTAATACACCATCAAGATGACCAAAATCATGTGTAATAGAATTCCCCCCAAAGTATGAGGCCAAAATCAATGACAGCCGAAATACTTTGTAAACTGCATATGTGTGTCGGAAACCAGGAGCGCACCTAATCGGAAACCTGCAAACAACCAAGCATCTGCAGAATATCGTACTAGTTCTGAGGTAGGCATTCCCATACTCAGATCACATACTGATGACATCATAAACATAGGTCATGGCCACCAATCATACACAGTGGATCCATACCGTCAAAATATCACATAGCCACCAAGAATACACTATGGATCTATGCAAGAAGAATCAAATTAAGACGACATAGCCACGAGACATACAAAGTGGATCTATGTGTCAGAAAATTATACATATTCCATCGCAACCTAGACCAAAGAGATAAGATCTAGGGTCTTCAATCCTGTCACCCAAAAGTACGAATCTAACCATGTGATTACATGTGTCGAAGTTGAACATGGTAGAAACCACTTGATTACCGGTCATTGATGAAACCGTTAGCAAGTGCGAGGGAAATCACCATTAATGTCAATGAATCCCAAGGTACACTAGTACAATCCATTGAATGTGAATAAATAAGTTGAGGTCGAACACCTGACGAAATCTCCCGATCAAGGGTCAATGATGAAAACCCACTGTCGAAAGCAAGGAAACCTGTCATTGAGGCATGCAAGTTCCAAGGTACCAAAGAATTTCTAAGTCTTGTTTTTGGATAATGAGTTGGATTCGACGGAACAAAACTCGTCACAGGAGGGCCTTGATGTATCCCCCATCAATGACATGAAATGAGTAACAGATTTTGAAGGTGAAACAGAGTATGATGTAAGTTGGACTGGACAAAGGGAAGGCTGACACGAAGAGAATGGACAACTGTAGATGGCCAACTCAATAGAGGTTTCAGATGAACTTCTCTTGAACATATGAATGACACGACCAATGATTTGGCAGCATTGACTCAGAGATGACTCGGGATATGACCTTGTAGCAAATCGAATGAGAGACAAATGGATTTCCCAAACCGGCTTCAGATAACAAATAAGGGGGTGTCATGTTCAAGAGCGACACTTACTGCCAATAATATGAATACGAAAACACATCCCTTTACCAAATTTTCCCCCACCATTTCTGGCGAGTACCTCTTTATTTTTACGCAAGCTTGAGGAGGATAACATATGCTTGTTGATGTAATCTCATCCTTCGAATGAGTCCTTCGGAGTATGTTTAATGAACCCTAGGAAGGAGTGGTTCGGTCCCATTACGGGTCTTTCAATTTTTGTTTAACGAGTCCAAAGATAGAAAACTCGAAGGTTTTTCATGATTATAGAGTTTGGAAAAACACTTAAAAGAGAACTCTCCCAGTTCCTTTTTCATAAAATAGTCTGATGAGACCGAAAAAGAGATAAATTATCACCCAACAGACACTTTATTCAAATACTTTAATGAGCGTGAAAAGAGAAAGGTCGCTCGACAATCTTTTCATGTTTAGAGAGTCTGAAAAGAGCTTAAAGAGGACTCCAGGGGGGTTCCTTTTTCATATAACCTTGTTGATCCCGAAAAAGTGATAAAATTATGCTCGATCGCGTTCTCATGTATTTTCGAGCGTGAGAACGGACAAAGACCAAGCTCGAGGTTTTGTGAAAAAACCATAAAAAACAATTCAAACATGCGATGAAAAAGAGAAAAAATATCTGTATCCCTTTGTATGAACGTCAAAGTTGTTATGTCTGCAAAATTTGCACTCATAAGGGTACTAGGCATTACATTTAATAAATAAAACAATTATAAAAACCCAACAAAAATGGTAAAAGTAAATATAAGTGGGTAAAAGTTCTTTTTACCATAGTCATTGTAACTTTGCCAATATTTTAGCCCAAAACCCCTCTTTTGCCCTTGAATTCTGATGATCAATTGTGGGAGGTACGAGCATCCATTCGATGAACCGTCTCCGGCAGTGAGGTAAGCTCCTTGTCTTCTATCCTTTCATGGTTCAATTTTTCATTTTCATTGGTAAAATTCATGTTTTTGAATTTGTTTTAGGGGTTAAATTTGCACTCAGCCATTCTCGCAGGCTAGCCACACGGGACCTATGAGAATGCATCATTCTCGTAGGTGGCCCCAAAGGCACCTACGAGAACCTCGCACTGTGCCTAAAGGGAACCTACAAGAACCACAAAGTGAAAAATTTCTTTGAAGTTTGCTCAATGAAAAAGATTCCAAGTCTTGAAGAGAGTTGTTGACCTTCTTCTTATGTTTCTTATGCAAGCATTTGGCTATCACCATTGTTTTGGAATGGCGTGAAAAAGAGCACGAAGAAGATGATGCTATTTCCAGGAATAATCCGGGCACCATTGCTTCTTTGCGAGACTGTGGTCTCTTGAAATTATTTCGTATCTCGGGTATGAGCACCCAAGTCAGGCTATTGGAGTACCTTGTGCATATGTGGGATGTGGACCAACAAGTTTTCCATGTAGGGGTCCACACATTGTCCTTGGATATCGAGAAAATTTACTTCTTGAAAGGACTGTCACGGTGTGGGTACCATGCTAGCTTGACTGGTAGCAGAGGTGGTGGGCTACCTATGAGTGAATACTATCGTTTGTACTGTGTTCCAGAGGCAGAAAGGAGCAAAGGAAAAGTGGCCATTTGGGGGGTGCAGGATTTGACCCTTCACACTATTTTGTTCACCATTGATCGTATGGATGGGAGCGTTTCTCCTCACATGGCTCTCCAGAGCTACTTTCAGTATGCCATAGAGTGTACTGAGCCTCGGGTCTTTAACTGGGAAGACACAGTCCTTCGTAGCGTGAAGAGGCAGTTGACCAAATGCAGGAGAGGCGACCTGAAGCAATTCGGTTACGAGTCTTTGTTGGTGTCCTTATTTCTTGAGAGGGTTCCCTTGCTGAGGTTGTAGGTTGAGTAGGGTATACCGGCTCTAGAGGATCCAAGAATGTTGAGGTGGTGTAACCTCATGGCCAGGCATGTAGCTGGACCAATCATCAAATACAATCATTCCTTCTTTGATTGGTTGCGACCATAGATGTCGATGGTCAATGATTATGCCTATGCTAGGTTGGATTTCCGAGGAGATCCAGACTTGGCCTTGCCCGAGGGTGCTTAGTGGGGAGATCTCGGTAAGAAGTACACATTTTTTACTTTTTAAATGTTTTTGTGAATTTTATCATATGGAAATGTTTTTATGTTCGTCCAAGGTCTAATTACAAAAAAACATTTGATGACATAGACGTGGGGCCTTATCGACCTCCGGGTACTTCTCCTATTCAGCGATGAGGAGAGGTGGCTCCAGTGCCATGATGTCACGCTAAAGATTATGAAGCGGTGGAACAAAACCTAGAGGGTTTGACAGCAGACATTCCAGACATGCCTCTTGGAGAGGTTCCGCGACGTTATCAGTGTCATATAGTAGGGGTGTCAGAGTCTATTGGCTGACTGCTTCATAGGGTTGCCCGGGCAGTCGTGTGTTACCGTGAACGTCATCCATGACGTCACTTTGTAGAAGCTATGAGCTTCAGATTTTGAAATTTTGGTTCTCAGACATAACTTTTTTGTAAAAAAAAATTTGATCGTTATATATACATACGGCTTCTACCGGCTTATCTTGTGTTGTTTGATTCTTGTGATGTGATTGATTTATAAATGACCCGAATTTATGTCTAATACATAGTTAGCTAATGCATCATTTAATGTATTTAGACATCGAGGAATATGTTGATATTCAATATAATCAAAATAACGTTCCAAGAGGCGAATTCGCAAATACACACATAACAAAGTAGGACTTCAAATAGCATAGACATTACTTAATTGTAGTACTACGAGCTGCAAATCGAGTCACACAACCAAGTGACAAATACCAAGCGAGATAGAATCAATCAATAATTCGATAACAACACTATACTCTGGAATATTGTTGGTCGCATGGCCGAGGCACACACCTCGTAGAGTGACAAGTTCGTTTGTAGGGGCGTAAATTGCCCACGCAGGAGAAGCAAGGTTCTGAGTACTACGGCTAGCGCCATCAGCGAAGCCAATGTGGGGTAGTGAAGAATCCAACATCTAGAAATCAAACACAACGTCACATAAGGGTAGAGAACAGATAACGAAAAAAAAGAAAACTATAGTAACACACAAGAAGTATGATACAATAAAAATACAAGTACTCATGCACATGTGATCTTATGCATAGTATTTCTTCAAGTACAACCCATTTCTGGGTTCACTCAAAGGGATACCATCGTAATCTACTAACTTGTAATCTCCTTTCTCCAAAACTCATCTAACGACATAAGGACCTCGCCACATGGCTTCAAATTTTCTATCTCCTAGCATATCTTGATCTTGTTCGTAGAGGAGAACCAGATATCCTTTGAAGAAAACACGAGGATTGACATGTTTGCTGTATTGGGCCTTGACACGTTTCTTCTGGGCTTCTATGACTAGGGTAGTGTCGCATCGAGTTTCATCTAATCGCATAAGGTACAACAGACGTTCTTCTTCTGCAGAAGTGTTCTGTAGGAGTTCGATGGCTAGTTTTAAAGAGGGTATCTCGCATTCAATCGGGAGAATGGCTTCTACACCATACACTAACCGGAAAGGTGTAAACCTAGTAGCGGACTTAACGAACATCCGGTAAGCCCACAATGTTGAAAACAACATTGTGTGGCAACTTGTTTTGTGAATCCCTATCATTCGTCGAAGCATGGTTATGAGAACTTTGTTAATTTCTTCGACTTGGCTGTTGGCTTGTGGGTAATAGGGCGTTGAGTTTTCATGGCGAAGACCCAACTTTTCAGTGAGTTCGGACATCATGAAGTTTCTAAAGTGGCTACCGTGATCGGTGGCGATAGCCTGAAGAACACCAAAATGAGATATGATGTGATTGAAAATGAATAATGTTGTGGTCTTTCCAGTATTGTCAAATGTCGGCATCGCCTCTGCCCATTTTGTAAAATAATCTACGGCTACAATAATGTATCCATGCCCCCCAGCCGACTGGGGGTGACATGTCATGAAATCGATGCCCCATTTTGCAAAGGGACCAATGGAGACCACAGGGTGAAGAGGAGCGATATGTGACCATATCTTATGATTATAGGTCTGGCAAGCGTGGCATTTTTGGACGGTGATTATGCAATCGTTAAATAAAGAAGGCCAAAAATACTTTGCTTGTAAGATCTTCTGGGCAGTAGCATACCCAGACATATGACCACCATAGGCTCTAGAATGGCAGTCATTTAAGGATTTCTCAACTTCGTCGAATGTGAGGCAGCGTCAAAAAACTGAGTCAATCCCACGACGATAAAGAGTATCCCCAAGGATAATATATTGACGGGCTTGGTATCATATTCGACACCGGTCAGTACTGGACAAATTAGGCCGAAAAGTCTGGGTTTGGAGATATATGATGATATCTCCATACCAAAGATCATCGGAACTAATGAGGAAAAGGGATTCGTCAGGTAGTGAATCGACTGCTACATTTTCCGTTTTAGAATAGGGAAAGTCGCATATCAACTCGGAAAACACTAAGGACTTCTTGAACTTGGCTCGTTCGAATTCTAAGTCAAACTCCTGGAGTATAACTATCCATTTGGAGTATTTTCCTCTAGCAATTGACGTGTGAGAATGTGTTGCATAGGGTTGCAGTTAGAAATCACTGTAGTCTTGCGAGAGAGGATATAGTTCCGAAAACGTTGAACTGCTTGGACGGCTGCCAAGGCCAGTTTTTTGACATGCAAATACTTGGTTTCGGTAGGCGTTAAACTTTGACTTAAGTAATAGATAACATGAGAATCATGAGAATCATCCTCTTGGACGAGAACCATAGCAATGGTGTAATCTGAGGCTGCGAGGTAGGGGAAATAATCGTGACTGTAATTGAGGGGGAAGAGAAGTGGAGCACGTGTCAGGGAAAGTTTCAAAGCTTCGAAGGCTTTGTTTTTTATGGTATCCCATATGAACTCGAACCCCTTTTTGAGGAGTCACGTAAATCCACAAGTTATCTCGGTGTAGTTCGGGATGAAACGACGAAGAAAGTTTTCTTTCCCTTGAAAAATTTGTAATTGGCGAAGTGTAGAAGGAGGAGGGAGATTAAGAATCACCTCGACCTTTAAAGGATCTACCCTGATCCATTGACGCAAAACAATAAATCCTAGAAGTCGGTCGGATTCCACGCAGAAAACGCACTTGTGAGGATTCAAGCGTATATGGTAAAACCGACAATGGATGAAAATGACTCGGAGGTGGATTGGATGATCGACTTGGCGCATGGAATGAGTGGGTAAGTCGTCAATATATGGTTGCACGATGTGCTTGATATCATGGAAGGAATAAGACATAGCGCGTTGAAAAGTTGTGCCAACGTTCTTTAGACCGAAAGGGAGTTTCGAATAGGTGAAAGTGCCCCAAGGAAAAATGAAAGCAGTTTTGTGTTGATCTGCGGGAACAATTTAGATTTGATTACATCCGGAGAAACCGTTCATCAAAGAGAAGATTTCTCTTCCGGTGCAATCGTCAACAATCTGATCAATGAAGGGGGTAGGAAAGTTGTCCTTAGGACAAGCTTTGTTGATATCCCTATAATCAATGCATACGCGAATTGTGCCTTGTTTCTTGTCGATCGGGACAAGATTGGAAACCTATTCAATGAGGGTTATCGAGTAAATAAAGCCATATTTGAGAAGTTTCTTGACTTCAAGCTTGATAGCAGTCGCTTTACGGGGGTGAACTAGACGAAGGCGTTGCCGGACAGGTTTAGCGTCTGGGTATGTCTTGATCTCATGTATCATAATGTCGGGGTCGATACCCGGCATTTCTTCATAGCTCCAGGCGAAGACGTCACAAAACTCTTTGAAAAGTGACGTGTAGGTGACGATTTCGTCAGGGGAACATGAAGCTCCAATATGCACATTTTCGACAATTCCAGGTTTGATGGATATGTCGAGGGGAATAGTGGGTGAGATATTGCTTAAGTTCCCTTCAGAAAACACATCGTGTGTGGACTCGAGAATGGTTTAAATGACGACAACGGTCGACGAGGTCGAGATCCGTTGGTATTTCTCGATGGTATGTTTCTCCAGGAAGAGGATGGAACGGTGATGTCCATCGTTCCAAGGGGTGTCTTCCATGATAAACATGATCATCTCGTCTGTGGGGAAAATGACACGGAAAGGATCTGGAGATAACTCACCAAGAGAGGGGGTAGAAGGGGTTACTGATTGAATGGCCTGATAGGCAGATTCGATAGGACTTAAAGGCATTTCGTCATCATAACGAAGATGATCACCAGGGTCAGGTACCACCCATGGATCGTAAGACGCAAGGTTTCCGTGAATCGAGGTGGAAATCATGTTGATTGAAGTGACAAACGAGTGTGGAACATCGGGTGGTGGAATGGGGAAAGTACCCATTAACGAAGAGTCTTTGAGAAGACCTACACTAACATTCTCGTAACCAAGAGGGGTTTTGACAATGGACGGTATGTTTCTAGTATGCGTATCCAAGTTAAAGAAGGTTAATTGGTCGACGGTGACGACCTTTCCTTGATGTGGGAAACATACAACATGAAAAAGAGTCGACACAATTACACACATGGAATCGATCCATCTACGGCCAAGAAGAAGATTGTAATTGAGAGGAGCATCAAAGACTTCCACTTCAACTTGGACCGTTTTTCCTTCTAGCGTGATTGGCAACGAAGGAAGAACACCATAGGGCTTAAAACCAGAGCCATTGAAAGATTTGAAAGTGTTATGGGATTTAGTCAAAGAGGGAGAGCCGATGTCTTTCCAGCAAGTAACAGACATGAAACATGTCGAGGCACCCTCTTCGATAACGGTTCAACAAATGTTTTTGTCAGAGACAATCACTTGGATTTGGAATGCGAGTTGAGGGGGTAACCTTGGTATGTGATCTTCCAAGTCAAAAATTATTAAATTTTTGTCCGGCGGGTCGATGCCACCAATAGATTTCAACAGTGCCTTCCATTGTGTGGGACAACTTTGAAGGACTTCGAGGGCTGACATCGTAGAAGGTGCTTGGGCCAAATCTTCAACAATGCTGTAGTTCTGGGCAGCACAAGCATGAGGATTGAAAGCCGATTTCCAAACGACGCCCTTTGGAGGGGGTTGAAGAATTGTGTCAAGGCTTGGTCGTTCGAGATGAAGAGGATCATTGGTAGGTGGATTTTTAGGAGAGGGTTGTACCAAGGAAGGACGTAGATCATCAACTTTCTCTTTAGAGGGAGAATAATCTTTGGCTCGAGTGGTGAGTGCAATGTCATTCTTCTTTGAATTTCCAGTACACATCAATACATAGGACATAGTATAAGGGGAAGGTTGGTCATTAATGACCAATTGGGCTTGTTGTTGAGAGGGGAAGGGTTGGGACAAAACAACCGGAGTGGGTGGTTTCAGAACCCCTTGAAGGAACTTAGTAACTTCGGCACGTCGTGGACAATCCTTCGTGTAGTGATCATCACCACAGATAAGACAAGGTTATCGGGGTTTGCGCTTATCCCTATCGTCAACAGGTGGAGTTTTGGTTCTCTCTTATTAAGAAGTATTTTTGTCCTCCTTATTCTTACCCTTTCCCTTTGGAGATTTTTTTTTAGCAGCTGGGGTAGATTGAACTGCATTTACCTCAGAAGTCTTTTCGGTGGGAGGGGTAGGAGACAGAGCATTTTGAACATTAGAAGAAGAAGGTTTGGGGTTGGTGCTTGAGGTGGAATTTGGTTGGGCATGGAAAGTGCCAATCACACCGTCGACTGCATGAGAGGCAGCTGGAGTAGTTGAAGTGGCGGAAGTGGAAGGACGAGGTGCATCAAGGAGTAAGTCGTAAAGAGTACTCGTTTGTGTGTAAACGAGGTCAAGATTTTGAGCACGACTTATGGCCCGTTCTTCTGTGGCAACTCCACCCATGGTGATGTCACGAGAGATTTCATTCACAAATGATTTTGTGAACCACTCTGCCAGCAACTGATTGGGAAGTTTGAGTTTGATGAGACGTCGTCTCCATCGCCACTCACGAATGTGATTGGATATATGAGTGGCTTTGGTTTGTTTGAAAGAACTCAAAATCTCGGTCCCCATTTCATAACGGATCGGTAACTTGTAGTGGGTGAGGAAATCCATAGCTAGGGTGTTGAAGTTGGTGGAGAAACCTTGTGGTAATTCTATATAACACTTCGCAGCGGACCCTATGAGAGTTCTTTGAAAAAGACATAATCAGATAGAGTCATCCATCAAGGATTTGGATGAGCACCAGAGATGAAAAGTCATGACGTTATTTTTCGGGTCCTCTCCCACTTTTCCATCGAATTTAGAGATGTCAGATGGTAGCTTGGCTGGTATAGCGGGCCATTGGGGAGAGTGGCGGATTGGATCGTTTAGAATCCTTGACAAATCCGGGAGATCTAAAGTGGCCAAGAAGGGTAACTGTCTATTCACATGCGGGTACTGGTGGCTTTGGGGAGGGAGTCCCATCGACAAACCAGTGGGACCATAAGCAGTCTACATATAATGCGAAGACCCAGGCAAATTCAGTGATTGTTGTGGAGGAAAGTAGCTCATGGAATTGTATCCTTGAACAGGGATGTGAGTTTGAGCATTCGAGCCCCAAATATGATTGGACGTACATGGATATGGTTGGCCTATACTAGGGGGTATAATAGATGTAGCTGGAAGTTGTTGCCCCCCAGTCGATTGAGGATTATGTTGTATCAGATGGTTCCAATATTGGGCCAAGGATGGAGGTATGTTTTGTTCGTAGGGTGGGGTCGGTGGGGGTTGTCCTCCAATCGGGGGTTGTGTTCCAATTGGGATTTGCATTCCAATAGGAATTTTCCCTACAAGGGGGGGTTGAGTCAATCCTCCTTGGTGAAATTGTCCACTAACATGAATCTGACAATTTGGTGTGAACGACGGAATAGTGCCACCAGGATTAGTGCTGCCAATAGAGGAAAAAAAAGGTCCTCTGAAAGGGGATTGAGGAAGTGTCGGAATGAAGTCGGGAGGAGAGTGCCCAGAAGAAGAGGGACCACCAGGAGTTCCAAATGGGGTTTGTGTAGGAGTGGGAGTAGAAGCATTCAATGCACGGTATCCGGGTGGAAGCGTCGGGGTGAGACTGGGCGAGAGCGGTGTGCCGATGGGGGCTTGACTAGCCACTGTAATCCTGTTGTGAATACTCATAGTGTCTATGTAATGGACCATTTCTATAGGGATGGCCAAGATGTGGTCAGCTCACGGAGCTTCTATACCAGGAAAATAATAAGCAGTAGTAAAAGGTACTGTGTCTGGGTCAAAGGTTTTGGGGAATGCAGGTGAGACGGTGATTTCAATGCCTGATCCTGCACCAAAAAGGTCCCGTCTAAAAATTCCAACAGACCAAAAAGGATCTTGGCCCTCAGGTTCTGGAAAGGGTCCAGTCGGTGATTCAAAAGACACAACAACTAAGTCTCCGAAATAATTCACTCGCATAATATGTCTCTCAGAATCGGGGTGAAGTCGAAAGTCCTCTCGAGAATTGGTAATTCAGAAACATTCTAGAGAGTCAGTTCTTTCCACTTGTGGAGTGGTGACATCTTGGAATCTATTGAGGGGAGCCCTCAGGTGAGCTTGTAGGCAGGGGTTGAGAACCTTCCAGGTTTTCTGGAGGTAAGCCCTGCATTCTACGTGAACGACGTGGAGAGTCTATTGTGAACGAGTTACAAACTTACGAAGAAAGTCCTATGGTCAACTTGGGTAAACAAACAGCACGCGCTAGTAAACAAAATCTAGAAAACAATACCAATCAAACAAAACCTTCTAATTCCGAAGTCACTAGTTGGTGATGAAATCCAACATCGCAACAATGAGATGAGAAGGGGCTAGGCTAGGGTGGAAAAGTTACGTTGACGACCTGCTTAACGGACTTACACCCTGGTGCAAGATCCCACACATAATCGTGGGTATACCCTCCAAGGAGCCCGAGTGAGTTTGGCCAACGTCGATTCCAGGTACCGTGAAGACTTTCCCCTTCACAGTCACCTTATGTAAGACCCTAAAAAGATAGGCCACTAAGGTTACCACCGACAACAATAAATCCTGGGGGGACAGTTGACAGTCTGATCCACACGCAAGGGCAGGGTATCTAGCCCAAAATCAACTTGAGAGGCTTCCACTCATCATTGCGGGTATACCTCTAAGTGACCCCCGTAATACGTGCAATCTCTACACCGATATCAACAAAGCAGGGTGAGTAACTCTGTTAATATCAATGTGACCTCGTGTTTGACCCTTGTGTGAGAAGGGCTTCCCAAGAAAAAATGTTGTAAATGGAATTTGACACTCCTTAACGCAAGATGCTATTGTGTGTTTTGTGCTTTAGAGAGTGTATCTCTCTGCCTATTCCAAAGCATTAGCCTAGCTAATTGTTGGTGTAATAGAGCCCTAGAAAAGAGTTACTAGTTAAATTTTAAAATCGCGCAATGTTATTAAGGGTTGTTGTTACTCAAAGGGAATGGAGATGAAACCAATGTTGTGTGAGACTCTGACCCAACAATCCATAGATAGGAATGAAATATATCAATTTTTTTTCAATGAATCCTATGTACGGGAGGGAAAGAGAAGTGTTCTAGAACAATCTTGAACTACGATACACAATCTTCTTTAAAATGTAATCTCAACGAATCACGCAATAATGACAATTCTCTATTTGTTCTTTTTCAACAATTTCAACAATTGATTTTCAATATTTTCAAAACGAAAAAGATTTTAAAAGAAAAATGTTTTTTACTTTTCAAAAAGGATCTACACCATGGTGGTGAAAGTAAGGAAAACCAATAACTAATGAAAAAACAATAAACAAAACCCAAACCAATCTTTCAATGGAGACAAAAATGACAAGTAGACAAAACTAGTCTTTTCAATTGCATAAGAACAATGATCTTCCAAATAATGAGCAAATGAGAAAGACAAAGAATCCCAACTTTCAAACTGATCACCGGCTCCTAACCAAACAAGTACTCAGATTCCAGGATCAGAGAGTATATCCTTCCTAAGAAAAGTCAAGAGATGAGAGTTGAGAAAAAGATGGACATGAAGAGCCTTTGATTTCTGAAGACTGATCGTGCAGAAAATCTGAAGTCAAGAAAACATCAACCAGTGATCCAAGAAGTTCTTTTCAGACACCTATACTAATCTGGGCATCTAAGCATGCAAAAACATTAAATCCAAAAATTTTAAAAGAGGGTTTGCAGGCTATCAGTAATACATAGTGTGAGAGTGGAGCATTCTTGCAGGCTACCTTTGAGCAGGGTGCGAGAACCTCACACTATACTTAAAGGCAGAGTGCAAAATCAAGGTGTTCTCGCAGGCCACTGTGGGGTTCAGTGCGAGAAGGCCTGAAACTAGGAAAAATTTTGGAAAAAGACAAAAATTTTGAAGGGACTTCTGGACCCAGAGAGTCTATTAGGGTGTCCTGAAGACTCAGAGATTGATAGAAATGAAGAAAGGTAAGGCAAGAGCAAATGGCCAAGGAAAAACACCGAAAACCATGAAAAAATGGGTTGCTTCCCCAGTACAGTCGCCAATTTTGTTATCGGACTAATCGGTAGGTGCGGACACTAACAGATCTCCCTAGATCCACCTGGATCTAGAACAAAACAAGACAGGACATGACTCTTTCCCTAAGTTATCACCATTGAATTAGCTAGTAAGGAGGAACAAGTAACATACCTTTGTATCGCTTCCTAGGGTCTCTGTTGCTCCCGCTTTGCTCCGGTGCTCTCATGAGGTCAAGACTAAGACAACACAAACCAACCAAAGTGAAGATAGCAAAATGTATTCTATCGTTAGCTTATGTAAATGATCAAGGAGTTACACAATAAAGTGAGAATGACTTTATGGGAAAGGACATGTCATTGTATCATATTAATCGAAAGTAGAAGATACAACCTGATCGCCTTGATGTCGCAAGCTTCCTTTCGGTGACTCTTGGTTCCAACACACACATTAGCTCCATCCTTGCATGAAGAAGATCCAATTCCTCTTGATAGACCTACTAGAATCTCCTAGCTTCTGCTCAAGCTGGGTTCTTCACACAATTCCTTCACCAATTCTTCAATTAATATTGCTTAACCTTGTCCATGAGAATCCTTTCAATATATAGCAGAGGATTAGATGGTTACATGGATGAGAATGATCTCACCAAATCAGGGAAACCAGTACAATGATAACCATTTGAATGCCAACCCATTTTCTAGAAGATTCCCTTCTAGAACCATAGAGACTTCATCTTTTTTCCAAGCTTGAAAACAAGTTCGCACCCTAAGTATAGAACACAGTGCGAGAAGTTCTCACCCTAGTTGAAGGTGGCCTGCGAGAATGGGTCATTCTCGCACCCTAGGCTATAAGCAGCCTGCGAACTCACTTTGAAAATATGTTTTCTGGAAGGGGATGAATGCCACTTTTCTCAGGATAAATTTCTTGTTAGGAGCATGAGTACACCATTGTTAATACACCATCAAGATGACCAAAATCATGTGTAACACCCACCTCTCTCTCTAGCTCACTCAAAAAAGAAGTCACGTGGTATGGTTTATAGGGTCAAGGAGAAATTCAAGGTGAATGGTACCTGCCCTTTACCAATGAAACAAAAAATGTTAGCAATAAACAATGATATCAATGTTTCAAATTAATGACTTCAAAATGGAAATATGTTACTAAAAGACTCTTATGTATAGACAAAAAACATCAATATGTCTAGAAATTGCAAGTTATGACAACAAAAATGTTATAAAGAATTTTCAATTTGATATCACTTTGTCACTTACAATTTCAAGATTAAAATAAGTCAATAAATGACTTCAATAGGATGTCAAAACATTTGTAACAACAACAAAACAAATAATCATGACAACAACAAAACCACTTTAGAAAGTACTTAGATTAGGCAATTAAACAAGCACTTAGCATATAATGATAGTAGTTTGCCTAGTACAAGTGTTGGGTAGTTTTGTGGACATTTTGAGGGATGTTAAGGGGCTGAAATAATCGTTGTAACATTAGTTGCAATAGCAGCAACATCCTTCAACAACTTCAGAAACTTTCACTTAGAACAATAGCAAAGGGAAGGCTAGAGCCTTGGGATGATAGCACCTAGGCTAGTGAAAATTTTTGGGTTTGTTTTAGAGGTTAGTATGATGATTAGGTCTGCTTATAAAGTCTGTAGCAGAAACAATATGGTTGTTATTTTTAGTGAGAGTTTCAAGAAGATAGTTTGAAAGTTTGTTTGATCTCATTCATCCATAAGAGTATAGAAATCAGTGCCTTTTAGGGGCTTATGGAGTCAATAATAGTAACAATATCACTTGGGAAATAAAATAATGATAATGATTATCTAAGGGAATAGGTAGATGCAAGAGGTGTTGGAACTTCCAGGCCTCAAGCATCTAAATCTTTAAGGGAGGTTTTTCTAGAGAGTAGGCACTTCTAGGCCGTAGCATACCTTCCTTCCTTAGTTTTTTTTTGAAATACAATTTAATTGGTGACCAGAATGAGATTAATAGAGAGCTAACACTTTAGGGATCTAATAATCACTCCAAGAAAATGTATAATTGGAAAGATGAAACTAGTAGAAGAGTTATAGGGAGAAAGAATAATTTGTTGTTTTTTCCCCTAGGGTTTAAACAAGCAATTTCATAATCTTAGACACAAAACAAGTAAATTTTATCACAAACATCCATAGAATGAATAAAAATGCATATTTTCTACTTACTTCACCAAGAATAATCAAGTCAAACCCTATTTGAAGACCATTCCACCATGAAAAATGTCAAAATACACCACCATAAAGCTCTCCCAAGAGATGTGCACTAGTTATTTCAACCAATAACCCTTAAAGAGGGAAAAAATTTCAAACCACCACTTGTGTGTGATGATTTATCATGAAAACGTGAACTTAGCCAACCATATTTATATGGGAAATCCTGGTTAATTAATCCAACAGTTGTGTCTTTTCATAAAACAAAGCCTACATGTCAATTTTATCTTTAAATTCAAAATTAAATCAATTTTCAAAATTAAAACCCTAAAGAGGGTGACGTTAACCTTCCTACAGTGACATTAGCCCTCCTCCATGAGACATTGAGGCCATCAAGAAAAACGTTGGGCCTCCAAAGGCCCTCCTCCTTTCCACACGTGCAAAAACTGCATAACAACATCTCTCCATGTCAAACCCTAGCCATGGGTGATGTCATGGGGATACCCGAGTGACATCCAAGGCCTCCCAAGGCCAACGTTCAGGTGGGAAGAGTATGGAACCCTAGGTCTGGGTCTTCCACAATGCCTCCAAAGGAAACATCCTTCCTTCATATGGTGCAATCCTTCAGTCTACTCTTACCCATGGATGAGGTTTCAACATCCATTTGTGGGATTTGAACCCCCATGAAGGTATGAGATAATCGTTATCTCATGTGTACCTATCCACCAGGAAAGGTCTTGCAGAAACAACAAGTATGCCCTCCAGGGATTCATAAGTCATAAGGATCACAACATGTAAATCACATCCAATAATTAAATTACCCAAACATGTGCATTAAACCCCCCTTATCCCCAAACAAATGCTCAAAGATGTTATGCAATTTGACAAGTTAAGTTTGGATAGGGTCAGAGGGTGTCCTATTGGGCTAACCTCTCTTAATTTTGGGGTGATTCCCAGGTGGACTCTATTCCAATTCATGTAAGTGTATGAGTTGGCATGGGGTAAATATTTGGGCATGGGGTGCATGTGATAACAGGGAAATGTAGATTCTTTCCTGTGGGTGCCTTTGTGGAGGGTGATTTCACCTTGTCATGGATGGAATTTTTTCCTATCCCATTCATTTCCATTTATTCTTAGCTTTATTTCTTTTTATCTTTTTCTCTTGTGATTCAAGGGAATAGTTGAGGGCCACTGTCCTGGTTTGATGACCAGATTTGACAGCGTTATCCACAAACATTTCACGAAGATGAGAAGGTTGTATCGTAATGAGACCCCCTTCCTCTTTTCTATACCACCAAGAGCCACTACCCTGGTTTGGTGACCATATAGGTGGTAATGTCATAACACTACATTCTCATGGTCATAATAGGTCGCTCATGATGAGACCTCCTATCCATCAACTAGAACCTTGAGTGTTTATGTTATCTTGTAGGTCCCCTTTTCTTACTGAGAATCCTTTCACTTCTTTCTCGAGGATCCTTGGGTGAAGCATCTCGAAGGTTTCATATTTTTATTTTAACTTTTTCCAGCTACTTTTATCCTATGGGCCTTTAGCCCCTTCTTCCCACGAGGTAAGGTACAACCCTTCCTAGTGTAGCCAATCCCAATACCCAAACAAGGAAGGGAAGATGTAAGGAATAAATATGGAAAGTGGTAAGTATGAAGGGAATGGACGATGAACTTTCAAATATTCCACCCAATCGTAACCCATCCCAAAGAGAAATCGACATACTAGGGTACCGTGTCACCCTTCCAGGTTTGAGTGAGGCAAAGAGCATAATTTCTAAGAAAATGTCATGAAATGAAGAAGGATTTAATACAACATGTTCAAGTGCTTCAACAATCAGGGTGATACATACCATGATACCCATACTCATTTCCTCATGGAGCAAGACTCACTGCTACTTTAGGACTGGTGTAATGGATATTGTTGCTAGTGATATGTGGACCACACTGAGGAAACGAGGGGCCATGCTTAAGTCGTCTAGCTCTCGGTACTCCATGTCTAGGACCTTTGGGCCTCGAGACTTTATCTCCTTATTTATTCATAGACTAGGGGATAACATCTGGATCCAACTTAGGGACAAGTGCTCACCGTAGAGCACATGAGAACCTGAGCATATCTGGTATGAATTGTTCCTACTAAATCTCAACAAAAGATATTAGTAATCCCTCGGGTGGTGATATCACCCCTTTTCCATATATAATAAAAGTATATCTAGTCTAACATATGATTATGAGCATACATATATGCATAATGAAACAAGACAATATGAAACATGTAACTACAACTATGCTAACATGATGTGCAATGGTATGTACAATGGATTCAAATGCCTACCTATCCTCACTTACTTGTACTTACCTGTCAAATGCTAGGTATAAGCATACAACCACGCTAGCAATGTATCATAACATCTACCTCTGTGCTTCATTAGAAACCAAAACAATGACAATTTAAGAAAAAAATAAACATGAGTTAGAGCGTGCATTATATCATAGGAGATTGTAAAGTCTAGCTAATGGAGGTGGGATGGAGGGAAAAAATCATGGCAAGTCACCCTTCCAGAAAAGTGATCAATCCATCTCAAAAAAAGAGCATGAGAGGTCAAGGACTCAAATTGTTGTCTCAAAGAGTCTTAGGGTTGACGACCTTGGACTTCATCACTCCCTAGGGTATGAGAAGGGATTAAAAAGAACTTAGAGAGCAACTGACAACTTCTAAGGGGAAAGTTGAAAGATTGAGATAATAAACTTCTTAAGGCATTCAACCTCCCCTTGAATTCTAACAGAAAGTTTTTCCCTAAGGAAAACTTGAAACAAGAGACATGTTCCCCAACAACATCCTTAGTGAAATAATGAGGTAAAGAAATCGGAGAGAGTTGGACAACCTTGCCACAAGTGTCCTTCTTCAGGAAAGCACCGTCCCCACCTTTATCAAAATTTGAGCAAAACGACGGTTGATAATATTCTTCATAGAATAACTCCAAGTTCTCAAAGGAATACTCATCAAAATCCTCAAGGTATGACTGAAAATCATCAAGAAAACATTACAATGGGTGATCCTTGCGTGCTTGGAAAAATTTTGTAATTATATCATCATCTTGTTGCCAAACGTCAAAATTATTAGGAACATCATAGGATTGTTGTAAAGGAAAATTTTGAAGATATCCTTACATATCATAAATGGGATCCTCATCAGAACCAATCACATCCCACTTACATCTTCCAACATGTATGAAATCATCAATATTATCAACCATGTTACTACCTTTATCATAACATGAAGGATTTAATGCATCCAAGGTCTCCTCTAATACTTCTTCACTTTCCAAATCATAAAATAAATCATGATCAAAATATTGGAAAGAGAAATAACTTACCATGTTCACTTCTTAATCTATAGGAGCTTCAAAGGCTTGGATGAATTCATCAAATTGAATAGCATCCAGTACATCATCCCCAAGACTCGTCTCTTTAATCATCTTTTCGCCTTCATCAGAAAATGAAGGACCTAGCTCTTCCAAGGGTTCCTTTACTCCGTCACCTTATGAATCATAGAATAAAGTGTCATCAAAAACCTGGAAAGGAAGGTTATTCACATCATTCTCTTCATCTTGTGGGGGAGAGATAGGATCTTGGAGAGCTTCATCAGATGGAGGAGCGGATACTAGTGCTTCATCCTCATAACTCACTTCTTTAGTCAAGTCTTTACTGCATTCTATTGAATCATGGGAAAAATATTTCTCCTCTTCAAGGGGTTGGCAACCTTCTTCATAAATATCTCCTTCTATATCAGAGGGTTTTTGGTATTGAGTATGGTACACATCCCTGAGATCTTGCACAATATCAATGTTGAATCCTTCGTCCTCTAGAGCTATTGCGATATTTTTAAGGGAATCTTCATATTTCTAGCATTGTGGTTTCACAAACTCAATAAAACTACTGATGAGGTCTACGAAAGATGATATACCCTTATCTTCATTAAAACCCTTAATTCTCTTAAGGATTATCAAAGGGAGCGAGGGAATCACCCTCAATGGAGTCGCCTGGTAAGATTTGTAAGATGAAGGATTTGAAGGAAAGGATTATCGAAAAAGTGTCGTTGAGGAATATTTACTCAGTGTTCCCTGACAACGGTGCCAAAAATGTTATCGCACAATCTATACTTGCCCAAAGCCTAAAGGCAAGTAGGACTAGATTGACATAACACGAAGGAAGTCCTATTACTGTCACCTCAATAGGATACCTATTTCTATTTAGGAGGAGAATAAACCCACTCCAAGGGAGATGTCCCAAGACCTATTTGGTTGATGAAGGGAGAGAAGACAACAGTAAAACCCACCCCTCTCTCTAGGTCACTCAAGAAACAAGTCACTTGGTATGGTTTAGAGGGTCAAGGAGAAATTCAAGGTGAATGGTACCTGCCTTTTACCATTGAAACAAAAAACGTTAGAAATACCCAATGATATCAATGTTTCAGATTAATGACTTCAAAATGGAAATATGCTACTAAAAGACTCTTATGTATAGACAAAAGATAGAATGAATAGTAGCAACAATATGTTTAGAAATTGCAAGTTATGACGACAAAAATGATATAAAGACTTTGCAATTTGATAGTACTTTGTCACTTACAATTTCAAGATTAAAATAAGTCAATAAATGACTTCAATAGGATGTCAAAACACTTGTAACAACAACAAAATAAATAATGATGACAACATCAAAACCACTTCAAAAAGTACTTAAATTAGGCAATTAAACAAGCACTTTAGCATATAATGATAGTAGTTTTCCTAGTACAAGTGTTGGGTGGTTTTGTCGACGGTTTGAGGGCTTTTGAGGGGCTGCAATGATGGTTGTAACAATAGTTACAACAACATAAACAACCTTCAACAACTTCAGAATTTTTCACTTAGAACAATAGCAAAGGGGAGGCTAGAGCCTTGGGATGATATCACCTAGGCTAGTGCAAATCTCTAGGTTAGTTTTAGAGGTTAGTAGCAGAAATTATAGTAGCAGAAATATGGATGTTAGTGTTGTAGCAGAAATATGGATGCTAAATAAGGGTTGTAGCAGAAATTATAGTAGCAGGAATATGGATGTTAGTGTTAGTGAGAGTTTCAAGAAGATAGTTTGAAATTTGGTTTGAACTAATTCATCCACAAGAGTATAGAAATCAGTGCCTTTTAGGGGCTTATGGAGTCAATAATAGTAACAATATCATTTGGTAAATATAATAATGATAATTCTTATCTAAGGGAAGAGGTATATGCAATAGGTGCTGACACTTCAAGGCCTCAAGCATATAAATCTTTAAGTGAGGTTTTGCTAAAAAGTAGGCACTTCTAGGGCCTAACATACCTTCCTTCCTTAGATTTTTTTTGAAATACAATTTAATTGGTGACTAGAGTGAGATTAATATAAAGATAGAACTTCAGAGCTCTAATAATCACTCCCAAGAAAATGTATAATTGGAAAGATCAAGCTAGTAGAAGAGTTATAGGGACAAAGAAGCATTTGTTGTTTTTCCCCTAGGGTTTAAACAAGCAATTTCATAATATGAGACATGAAACAAGTAAATATTACCACAAACATCCATAGTATGAATAAAAATGCATATTTTCTACTTACTTCACCAATAACATTCAAGTCAAACCCTAGTTGAATACCACTCCACCATGAAAAATGCCAAAATACACCACCATAAATCTCTCCCAAGAGATGTGCACTATTTATTTCAGCTAATAACCCTTAAAGAGGGAGAAAATTTCATACCACCACTTGTGTATGATGAGTTATCATGGAAAAATGAAATTAGCCATCCATATTTATATGGTAAATCCTGGCTAATCAATCCAATAGTTGTGTCTTTTTCATAAAACAACCTACATGTCAATTTTCTCTTTAAATTCAAAATTAAAACCCTATAGAGGGTGACTTCAACCTTCCTAGGGTGACGTTATGCCTCCTCTATGAGACGTTGAGGCCATAAAGCAAAATGTTGATCCTCCAAAGGCCCTCCTCCATGCCACACGTGCCAAAACTGCAACTCAACATCTCTCCATGTCAAACCCTAGTCGTGGGTGATGTCATGGGGTTACTAGGTTGACGTCCAAGGCCTCCTAGAGCCAACGTTCAAGTGGGAAGATAATTTTACAAGGAAAATAACTCTATGGCATGGGGTAAACCACAATAGACAGAAATGACTGCAAAAATAAACTCAAATCTCAAGTTTGTTATATAAAAAGACATGCTAACAAGACAAGATAAAGAGCCTACCTTGTTTGGACATTTGATGAAGTCCATCATTGAGCACTTGACCCAAAGCTATATACCTACAACTTGTCCTCAACAACCAATATACACAAGCATATGGTGATAATATATAAAGTTATCACATATAATAGCATAATCCATCAATATTCATAACAAATATGCCCATGGAATAAAAATTCAAATATTTGCAAGACATTAATTGGATGAGAAAATAGTATTTCTATTAAAATATGAACAACATAAGTGTATGAATGACAAACTTCAGTGTCGACGCGTCTCAAAACCAAGAAACTAAGTCCCTTCTAGCTGGGCCTCCACCACTTCAATCCTCCACCAAAGGCAAGGTCATATAAGAGAGAGAATGAGGTTCTCCATCAAATAGGGAAGAGCTTGATGAATTCAAAGGCTTGTATGACTTCATCAAATGGAAGAGAATCTAATACATCATCCCCAAGACTCTTCTCTTTAATCATGTTTTCGCCTTCATTAGAAAATGAAGGACCTAGCTCTTCCAAGGGTTCCTTTACTTCTTCACCTTCTAAATCATAGAATAAAGTGTCATAAAAAACATGGAAAGGAAGGTGATTCACCTCATTCTCTTCATATTATGAAGGAGAGATAGTATATTGGAGAGCTTCATCGGATGGAGGAGAAGATACTAGTGCTTCAACCCCATAACTAACTTATTTAGTCAATTCTTTACTGCATTCTATTGAATCATGGGAAAATATTGCTCCTCTTCAAGGGGTTGGAAACCTTATTCATAAATCTCTCCTTCTATATCAGAGGGTTCTTGGTATTCAGTATGGTACACATCCCTGAGATCTTCCACAATCTCAGTGGTGAATCCTTCATCCTCTAGGGCTATTGCGAGATTTTGAAGGACATCTTCAAATGTCTGGAATTATGGTTTCACAAACTCAATAAACCTACTGATGAGGTCTACGAAAGATGATATACCCTTATCTTCACAACAAACCTTAATCCAATCTTGCAAAAACGATGGCAAGGAAAGTATGAATAATTTTACTAGAACATTTTCCCCTTCAAATTCTATCTCACATATATACTTCAAGAATTCTACAATGTGAGTAATTGGGAGGCCTCTGAATCTTGGATATTTTTTTAACCATTTTATATCAAAATAATTCCAGTATCCTTGAAAAGTTTCAAAAGACATAGTCGAATACACTTGTTCCCAAGGAACGATGATCCCATATCTTGGAAATATCACAAGTTGAGAGTAAGGTGGCACCTTGGAAAAGGTCAGTGGAGTCACCAGATATCCTCTTAAGTATTATCAAAGTGAGTGAGGAAAGCACCCTCGGTGGAGTCACCAGGTAAGCTTCGTAAGATGAAGGCTTTGAGGGAAAGGCTTGTCGAAAAAGTGTTGTTGAGGAATATTGACTCGGTATTCCCTGACAACATCACCAAAAATGTTATCACACAATCTATACTTGCCCAAAGCCTAAAGGCAAGTAGGCCTAGATTGACGTAACACGGAGGAAGTCCTATCACTATCACCCCAATAGGATATCTCTTTCTATTTAGGAGGAGAAGAAACTCACTCCAAGGGAGACGTCCTAAGATCTAGTTTGATCTGAAAATGAAAAGGCTTGTATCCTTGAAATATTTGCAATTTTTTAATTATGTGTTCTTAGGCAAAAGGATCAATTTGCAAACACATAAACCAGAGAAATTTTACATTCAAGATGCAAATAATAACCAACAATTAATAGTGAACAATAAACACATAACACAACAAATGATAAAGGAGTTCACCCCTCTCTTGGGCTACATCTTCTGGTCCATCTTCCAATGGATCTTTTATATTATTTGCTCAAAGTGCTAAAATAATTTCTCTACAGTGCTCAAAATGCCAAATATATGGCTCTAATGGCTCCAGAACATCCAAAAACCCCTAGCTGGGCTTTTTCGGCACCTGGTTTAGCCAAAAAACGAAGAAGATAGACCTCCTGGAAGTTTTCTCCTTCAAGCTTGTTATCTCTGGTTTGCCAAATCGCACCTCTGTGTGAGTAACTCGGATTTTGGGCATTTCCCGTGCCTAAACCCATCGTGCACGCCCCTTTCCATAAATCACACCAAAATGTCGCACAATTAGGGAACCTAGCACCCAATCCGTGGAGGTGTTGGATGCATGGTCCATATGACCATGTCCCCGTGCAATCCTTTGCACTCGTTTGCAACGGTGTTTGTGGACATGCCAAGTGGTGGCGCATGGATTAACCATTTGAAATTTGTTTGAATCCCGTGAAACTTCGTGTGAATGGGTCTTATGGTAGGTATATGCGATCGGGGGTTGGGGCTAAGCCCCAGCTCGGACCCCGTGCCAAATATAAAACATAACACATTTAAATATATGTTAGAACATGATATGGTAAGAACTATAGTGCGGGCACGATGGTAGCCCAGCCTTTTCAAAACACCATCCACCATGTGGGAGGTCCAGGGTTCGACCCCTGTGGACTTCACATAACTTTTTAACTAGACCACGGTGCCATGTGGCAGCCCATGCCTAGGCCACGTGGCACCATCCAATTAGCCAAAACAATCCCACATGGCATAAACATATTCTCCCATGCATCTATCAAATCAACACTTTCCATGTCAGCACTTGCTAACTCAACATTGCCACATCACCTTTCATGTTTGGGTCCATACCCTTCCACGTTAGCATGTACAGACTATACGAACTGTACATTTAGCAAAAAAATGTTTGTTTGGAAAAATGAACAGAATGTGATATCTCACTCATCTAATGTCTGTTTGAACCTGTTCAAGTTGCATTGGGTTCGTGAGGACGAGGCCTACTCACTTTTCCATTTTGAAGCAATTCCGAGCACTTTGATTTTTGAGCAAAAATTGATCCCCTGGATCACTCCTCCCCATTGGGAAGCTTTTGAACCTCCAAAAGACTATTTTCAGTCTATCTGAAGATGAGGGTATAGTTCCCTCACCTTTCCAACCGCAATCCACTTGGCCTTGCTTGTATTTGTGTCTTTAAGACCAACTCTAAGGTATTCCACATTCCCTCATTTTGAAGTTCTCATCCTCCTGTCAAGGATTGTGTCTTCATTCAGTTTTGTAAGATATTCTGGTGAGAAATAATCTATAGAAGGAATATGAACATGCTCTCCTTGATTATCAATCAAAGGAGGCTCATACAACTTCAAATTCTCAACATTGACAACTACATACATTTGCATATAAGGAGGAAAATCCAAACGGAAGACATCGTTACCAATCTTTTCAAGAACCTTGAAAGGTCCATATCTAATTGGTTTCATTTTTTTACCATCTCCTTTAAGCCTCTCTTTGATAATGTAAATCCAAACTTCATCTCCAACTTGGAAACTGTGATCAACATGATGCTTTTCATGTCTTGTCTTGTACTTGTCTTGGCTCTTTTCCAACTGTTCTTGCACCATTTGATGTATGAACTGAATTTGTTCAATGAAAGTTTATGCCCTATCAATGTCATATTGACCATCAATAGAAATTTATTTCCCAAAGATAAAATCTGAAGGAGATTTGGGCAAATAGCCAAAACAAGCTTCAAATGGAGATGTTCGAATTGAAGAGTGCTTAGCCCGGTTGTAAGCATGTTGAATGTAGTGTAAGTGCTCATCCCAAAGCTTAGGATGCTTGTTGCAATAACCACGAAGAAGATGCACCACTTTTCTATTAACCACTTCTGTTTGACCATCGGTTTGTGGATGAAAAGCTACGCTCTTTTTCATTTTGGTGTCCATGAGTGCCCATAAACTTGACCAAAAATTCCCAATAAATCGAGAACTGTGATCCGAAATAATGGATTTAGGCAACCCAAAATGTACCCAAACATGCTGAAAGAACATTTGTGTTGTTTACTCAGCTGTAACCTACTTCTTACAAGGAATCAAAATACACATTTTGATGAAACGGTCAACCACAACATAAAGATAATCATGATTCTTTTTAGACATAGGTAGACCTCCTACAACGTCTATGGAAATTATTTTCCAAGGACGAGAAGGAACCGGAAGTGGAGTATACAAACCCAACTTTCTATTGCTAGGCTTTCTTGTGAACATAACGAACATCCTCTTACATATCTTGAAACACTTTCATTATTTTTAGGACAATAGCAATACCTTTGCAAATTATCCATCGTCTTGCCTACACCAAAGTGAACAACAATAAGAGAAGAATGAGATTCCCTTATAATGTTGATTCTTTCACCCTTGGGAATACAGATCTTGCCAAGATGATACAAAAGATCATCATGCACATGGTAATCCAATTCGTCAACATGGTTAGAATGACACAAAGTTGCATACACCTATTTAAAATCAACATCTAAAGAATATTTTTCAACATAGATCTCATGCATGATAGAATTATTCTTAAGAATAACTGAAGCACTAATAATAGGCCTAGAAAGCATACCCGCAACTTTGTTATAAATGTCTTTCTTATACCTTATAACCAAGTGGAATTGTTGTAGAAAACCCATCCATCTGAAGTTCCTTGCTTGTTGTAGCTTTGTTTGTGATTATAAGTATTGCAATGGTTGATGATCTGTGTGAATGATAGTTTATTTTCCCAACAAATAATGTTTCCATTTCTTCACACTTTTCACCAATGCATACAACTCCTTATCATAAGTAGGATAGTTAATCACAACACCATTAAAAGTTTCAAAATGAAAACAAATGGGCTTACCATGTTGTAACAAGACTTCTCCCATTGCATAATTTCTTGCATCAGTTTGGATTTCAAATGGTTGTCTCAAATTTGGAAGTGCAAGAACTGGGGCTAAACTGATTTTCTCCTTCAAAGCATCAAAATTCTTTTTTTGCTTGCCTCCCCATTGGAAAACTTGCTTAATGTTTTTCACTGCATGTAATGGAGCTGCAATTGAAGAGAAGTTAGAAAAAAAAATTGTCCAATATTGGGTTGCTCCCAAAAATCTTCTTACCTCTATCACATTGTTGGGCTTGGACCACTCCAATATGACTTCGACCTTGGAGGGATCAATTTTCAGTTTTCCTCCTCCAACAATATGCCCCAAGTAAACAAGTGAGGTCTTTCCAAACTCACATTTAGACATCTTCAAAAACAACTTTTCTTTTCTCAAGACATCTAAAACTTGCTTTACATGCATAACATGCTCTTCACGAGATTTGCTAAAAATAAAAATGTCATCCAAGTAGACAATAACACAATCATCAAGAAAATGCCTTAAAACATCATTCATGACTCTCATGAAAGTAGCAGGAGCATTGCAAAGTCCAAATGGCATTACCATCCATTCAAACAAGCCTTGCTTTGTTTTGAAAGTTGTATTCCATGTGTCTCCTTCAACAATCCTAATATGATGATATCCACTTCTCAAGTCCAACTTAGTAAAATACTTAGCATCTTTCAATTGATCAAGCAAATCATCAATTCTAGGAAGAGGATAAGGATTATTTACCGTAATCTTGTTCAAGGCCCTGAAATCTACACACATGCGCCATGTACCATATTTCTTTGGCACTAAAACAATTGGTGATCCACATGGCGATGTGCTTGGCATGATGACCCCTTTGTCAAGGAACTCTTGGATTTGTTTTTTAATTTCAGAATTCTCCATGATTGATATCCTGTACATACCAATGTTTGGAAGAGGGCAATCTTGTTGTAATTGTATTTCATTTTGGATACCCCTTCTTGGAGGTAATCCCTTTGGTTCCTAAAACATCTCATCATATTGATTAACAACCTCATATAAATCAGATTTCAACTTTTCATCACAACCTTGGAAAACTTATTTTTCAACATTGTCTTTGGGTTTAATCATCAAGAGGACAAAATTCTTACTAGCATCGTCTAATATCTTCATTTGTCCATTATTTACAAGTGACAAATTAAACTTATTTGTATGTTCTCTAACAATGTACTCAACTCCATTTTTAAACAAATGATACTTGTTCTCATGACGATGAAAGATGGCTCTCCTATCATATAAGTATGGGATTCCCAACACAATACCACAGATATCCAAAGGAATAACATCAAGCTCTACCTCATCTATAAAATTTGCAGTGATGGAAAATCTAAGTTTACACCTTCGTGTCACATGCAATTTGGCATTGTCACATATCCATCCCAGGGGGTTTGGTTTAGGATGTGGAATAGTTTCCAATTTTAATTTCTTGACAATGTCTTCAGATATGAGGTTTTCTTGAGATCCAATATCATAAAGAGTATCTATATTGGTATACTTTGAATTATAACCTAATACAATGTCTTCATCACCTGAATTAGAACCTAAATCATGTTGTGTGGTTGCAGTAGTCTTTGGTTTCCCTTTGGTGTTGAACTTTTTGGGTCTCTTTTCAGGATGAAGTTTCCAACAATGGTTTTCATCATGGCCATCCTTTGAACAATGTTTACATGTTATTTTTTCTCCCTCTTTTTTGACTGAAGCATACTTTTTCCCATTTCCCTTGAACTTCCTCTTTCCCTTGTCTACATGACTAAATGGATTTTTGTTTCCCTCTTGAGGTTCATTCCTCCCTCTTTCTTCTAAATGAGTTTCCTGTACACAAACTTCATCTAGATTTGAAGGGTTAAACATAAGTATTGTATGCCTCATGTAACTATGTAAAGATCCTATGTATTTGAGTAAAGTTTCTTGAGAAGAAAAATCTACACCCAAAACCAGAGCTCTTCCTTTAGCTTGTCTAAAAATTTTCCAATCCACAATAGCTTTCTGCATGTATGCTAATGGATAAAATTGCATTTTAATTGCAACAATGAAATTATTCCAAGAGGATAAAAATTTACCATGTTTCTCCATGTCCTCTTGAGTTTTGGCTTCCCACCAAATGAGTGTTGCACTGTCAAATATTAAAGAAGCAAGTTGAATCTTAGTTTCATCATCTTGAATCCTTTGTATCCTATAATACACTTCAATCTGACAAATCCAGTTATCTAATTTCTCAGCATTTACCTCTCCATTGTACATTGGTAATTCAAACTTAATATAAAGCTTTAACAAAGGAGTTTGTAGAGGAATTTTACCATGTCCTTTTGGATAATTTGAGGGTGGTTGTGAAATGGTAGAAGAAGTGGAAGATGGAGGTCAGGGAGGTGGAGAATGACTATTCCCTCCATTTCCTTTTGGAGTTTTATCATCACTATCCCCCTTGCCCTTTGAAGGGTTGGATCTTTCACCTTGCAATATTGCATTCTTTTTTCAAACAAGACTTTGACCATTTATGTCATATCATAGAAATTATTTCTGAAAGTTGCATCCTCTGAAGGAAGAATTTTGTGACTCTCCTCATGAGCCATAGTTGGTGAATATCTTCTTGAAGCTTGAGGTCATTGTATAGTCCTTCTTCTTGAAAGTCGAGAACTTGGATCTACAAGTTGACCTTCTCCTCTTGTGAGCTTTAACCTTATAAGAATCAGAAAACAAACACTTGAAAATAATCAAGCCTTCAAAAACCTATGCTCTGATACCAACTTGATCTGAAAATGAAAAGGCTTGTATCCTTGAAATATTTGCAAGTTTTTAATTATGTGTGCTTAGGAAAAAGGATCGATTTGCAAACACATAAACCAGAGAAATTTCACATTCAAGATGCAAATAATAACCAACAAATAACAATGAACAGTAAACACATAACACAACAAACGATAAAGGAGTTCACCCCTCTCTTGGGATACATCTCCTAGTCCAGCTTCTAATGGATATTTTATATTATTTTCTCAAAGTGCTAAAATTACTGCTTTACAATGCTCAAAATTCCAAATAGATGGCTCCAATGGCTCCAACACATCAAAAAACCCCTAGCTGGGATTTTTCGACACCTAGTTTGGCCAAAAAACGAAGAAGATAGACCTCCTGAAAGTTTTCTCCTTCAAGCTTTCTCTCTCTAGTTCACCAAATTGCACCTCTATGTGAGTAACCTGGCTTTTGGGTGTTTCTCGTGCCTAAACCCAACATGCATGCCCGTTTCCAGAAATCACACCAAAATGTTGCATGGTGAGGGAACCTAGCACCCAATCCGCGGAGGTGTTGGACGTGTGGTCCATGTGACCACATCCCTGCGCAATCCTTGGCACCTGTTTGCAACGGTGTTTGTGGACATGACAAGTGGAGGCTTATGGATTAACCATTTGAAAGTTGTTTGAATCCTGTACAACTCTGTGTGAGTGGGTCTTATGGTAGGTGTATGCGACCAGGGGTTGGGGCTAAGCCCCAGCCCGGACCCCGCACCAAATATAAAACATAACACATTTAAATATATGTTACAACATGATATGGTAAGAACTATAGTTCGGGCACGGCGGTAGCCTGACCTTCTCCAAACACCTTCCATCATGCAGGAGGTCTAGGGTTCGACCTCCGTGGACTCCACATAACTTTTAAACTATACCACGGTGCCACGTGGTAGCCCATGCCTGGGTCATGTGGCACCATCCAATTAGCTAAAACGATGCCACATGTCATAAAAAGATCCACCCATGCATCTGTCAAATCAACACTTACCACATCAGCACTTGCCAACTCATCACTGACAAGTCACCTACCACGTGTGGGTCTGTACCCTTCCATGTCATCATGTACAGACTGTACGGACTATATAGTCAGCAAAAATTTTGCATGTTTGGAAAAATGAATAGAACACGATATCTCACTCATTTGATGTATGTTTGAACCCGTTCGAATTACGTTGGGTTCGTGACGACGAGGCCCACACCCCTGTTCGTTTTGAAGCGATTATGAGAACTTTGTTTTTTGAGAAAACTTTGATCCCCTGGATCATAATTGGTTGATGAAGGGAGATAAGACAATGGTAAAATCCATCCCTCTCTCTAGGTCACTCAAAAAAGAAGTCACTTGGTATGGTTTAGAGGGTTAAGGAGAAATACAAGGTGAATGGTACCTTCCCTTTACCAATGAAACAAAAAATGTTAGCAATAACCAATGATATCAATGTTTCAAATTAATGACTTCAAAATGGAAATATTCTACTAAAAAACTCTTATGTATAGAAAAAAGATAGAATGTATAACATCAACAATATGTCCAGAAATTGCAAGTTATGACGACAAAAATGATATAAAGACTTTGCAATTTGATAGTAATTTGTCACTTATAATTTCAAGATTAAAATAAGTCACTAAATGACTTCGATAGGATGTCAAAACACTTGTAACAACAACAAAATAGATAATGACGACAGTTGCAAAACCACTTCAGAAAATACTTAAATTACGCAATTAAACAAGAACTTTAGCATATAATGATAGTAGTTTGCCTAGTACAAGTGTTGGGTAGTTTTGTGGATAGTTTGAGGGCTATTAAGGGGATGCAATGATGGTTGTAATAGTAGTTACAACAACAGCAACAACCTTCAACAAATTCAAAATTTTTCACTTAGAACAATAACAAGGGGAAGGCTAGAGCCTAGGGATGATAACACCTAGACTAGTGCAAATTTTTGGGTTAGTTTTAGAGCTTACTATGTTGATTAGGGCTGTAAAATAAAGGATGTAGCAACAATTATAGTAGCATCAATATGGTTGTTAGTGTTAGTGAGAGTTTCAAGAAGATAGTTCGAAAGTTTGTTTGATCTCATTCATCCACAAGAGTATTAAGAAATCAATGCCTTCTAGGGGCTTATGGAGTCAATAATAGTAACAATATCACTTGGGAAATATAATAATGATCATTCTTATATAAGGGAAGAGGTAGATGCAAGAGGTGTTGGAACTTCAAGGCCTCAAGCACCTAAATATTTAAGGGAGGTTTTGCTAGAGAGTAGGCACTTCTAGGCCCTAGCATACCTTTCTTCCTTAGCTTTTTTTTTAAAGACAATTTAATTGGTGACTAGAATGAGATTAATAGAGATCTATCACTTTAGGGCTCTAATAATCACTCCCAAGAAAATGTATAATTGGCAAGATCAAGCTAGTAGAAGAGTTATAGGGAGAAAGAAGCATTTGTTGTTTTTCCCCTAGAGTTTAAACAAGGAATTTCATAATCTTAGACATGCAACAAGTAAATTTTACCACAAACATCCATAGCATGAATAAAAATGCATATTTTCTACTTAATTCACCAAGAATAATCAATTCAAACCCTAGTTGAAGACCATTCCATCATGAAAAATGCCAAAATACACCACCATAAAGCTCTCCCAAGAGATGTGCACTAGTTATTTCAGCCAATAACCCTTAAAGAGGGAGAAAAATTCAAACCACCACTTGTGTGTGATGAGTTATCATGAAAAAATGAGCTTAGCCAACCATATTTATATGGGAAATCCTGGCTAATTAATCTGATAGTTGTGTATTTTCATAAAATAGAGCCTACATGTCAATTTGCTCTTTAAATTCAAAATTAAAACCCTAAAGAAGGTGATGTCAACCTTCCTAGGGCGACATTAGCCCTCCTCAATGAGACATTGAGGAGATCAAGCTAAACTTTGGGCCTCTAGATGCCATCCTCTATGCCACACATGCCAAAACTACAACCCAACATCTCTCTATGTAAAACCCTAGTCGTGGGTGACGTCATGGGGCTACTAGGGTTACGTCCAAGGCCTCCCAAGGCCACCATTCATGTGGGAAGATCATGAAACCCTAGGTCTGGGTCTTCCACTGTGCTTCGAAAGGAAACATCCCTCCTTCATCTGGTGCAATCCTTTAGTCTCTTCTTACCCCTGGACGGGGTTTCAACATCCATATGTGGGCTTTGAGGCCCCATGAAGGTCTGAGCTAATCATTCCCTCATTTGTACCTTTCCACCAGGAAAATTCATGCAGAAACAACAAGTATGCCCTCCATGGGTTCATAAGTCACAAGGATCATAACATGTAAATCACATCCAATAATTAAATTACCCAAACATGTGCATCAAACCCCCTTAACCCCAAACAAATGGTCAAAGACGTTATGCAATTCGACAAGTTAGGTTTGGAGAGGGTCTCAGGGTGTCATATTGGGCTAACCTCTCTT
>JZKD02S2415727.1:14962-28444 GCA_000966675.3 Picea glauca | reverse complement strand
AAAAATGTGGCTTGAGGTGTAATGGGTATGGAGTTAGATGAGGTAGATTTCAGGGAGTACTATATAAAGCATGCACACATTTTCCCTATAGACGAAGAACTAATCAAGTGTTTGTGAAAGCATAAGTCAAAAGATATGACAGGTGTAAACAATTCAAGGCTACATGGTGATTCTAATACAAAAGAGTCTCAGTTGTTAGTAGCGACCATACTATGTCTGAAAGGCGGTGGTCTTACTTCTCTTAATGCGGATTTAGTGCACAATCGTTATGGGTTTGGGGGAATAACTCCATAGCTTTGGATGTCAAAGTCTATTGATGCCCTGAGTGAGGGTTTACATGGGGGGAAACAAGTTGGAGACACCTTGGAGACAAAGTAGAAATCTGACTGTAAAGCTTGATTGGCATCCTCTGAAGGTGTAAATGAGGGAAAGGTTTCTATAATCAATCTCCAAGGAGGCCTGTAAGATTGGAAGTAAATCCAAGTGTATTCGGAAAAAATATGGAGAAGTGAAAATGGTTGTTGGGGAAGATATCCAGTTGAATAAAGTGGAGGGGTTGATGGTGAGATCTCTAGTCAGAATATTTAGTGGGAAATCTATTTCTCCTCTCTCTTTAAAAGTCTGGCTTATGGAGAATTAGCTACCCATGTTAGGTTATGTTCCCACCTTTCATGTCTTGGTCAATATTTGGTTAATATTTACCTTTAAAGACTCAATTGATTTCATGAAGGTTGTAGATAAAGAATGGAGTTGGGGTTTTTCTAGGTTGTGTTGAGCACTCAACACACCCTAAAATGACTTTATCAATTTTTTTACCTTTTGGGTACCACTTGATCTTCTGCACTGTCTGATTCGATTTCATTTTTGGAAATGTTTGTCTTTTCTTATTTTCATGACTCTCATCACCTATCCAATTTTGCTTGAACTTATGAAACCCCATGACTAAAAAGACTGTAAAACCTGAATAAGGAATCGACAGCCAAACACTTCACCCAACATGCTCAGGTTCGACATTGGGACGAATTCAAAGAAGAAAAGGAACCACTCGGAAAACTACAGTCCCCGAGTGTCGATCTCCATCGGCATCAATAGAAGGAATTTTTGGTTTGATTTAAGTTTTTCGCATGAAGATATCACCAAGCGTCGATCTCCATCGGCATCAATAGAAGGAAGTTTTGGTTTGAGTTAAGTTTTTCGCATGAAGATATCACCAAGCGTCGATCTCCATCGACATCGGTAAAAGACGGGGGGGGGCAGGCATTAACGAAGAAGGAAAATATATCGTCGATAGTCGATGCCTGACGTGCTTTATCAGAATTGGGGAAAATCTAGAAGGATCACAACAAACATTCTCACCACGATAAAATTTATCCCTGATCGTCGATCCCCGATGCGTTTTCGGCATCAGGACTTTTTCAAGGGAGCTGATCCGAAAGCACTTTGATAGGTTTTTCGTTGATCGTCGATCCTGCCTGGACACTTTTTCGGCATCGACAAGCTAAGGTTTGTTTTAGAATGAATAAATTAAGGAAAGTACTGACTTCGATTAATACAAGTGAATTAAGTCACTAGTATTCAATGCCATGTGTCTTTACCAGGTTAGAGGGTCATATGGTCTTGTTCTATCCCGAGTCATTCTTGGTTCCCTTGGTCCGAGTCACACCTCCGAGTCATCTTTTCCACGTCAACATTGTACGGTAAGATCAATCGGCGTCAGAGCTTTTTGCAGGAGGATACCAATGAAAACATTCGTAGCACAACCCCGACCCCTGATCCACCCACTGAAAGAGCGACATGATGGGACGTTTTAGCATTAGATACGATCGAATTTTGAGCATTTAAAGAGATAATTAATATCTGATCCTGCATTAGTTGCTACCTCATGCGCCAATCAAAACAACCGTTTAAAATCACCGATAGACCACATCACCACCCGCGCCTCCGCCGTCAACCCACAATGAATTTAAGTTCTAGAGATTCTGCAGCAGATTTATTGAAAATTCACTCATAACTTGAAGTGAATTACTGATGCAACACGGTAAGATATTTCCTATTTAAAATATCTTGAGTCGTTGTGAATGAAATCATTCTACGCGTAAGATAATTCCAGAGAATCCGAAAGAGAAAGATGAGCAACCTGAAGGCTGTATCAACTCCGTGATTATCAAAATAACCAAGTTTTAACAAGCTTCATAGGTATGTATCCAAGTCTGTAAATTTTACATGGCTATAATTTATATGTTTTTATCTGGTTTTTTACATAGTCTTTGAAATTTTACTTAAGTTGCAGGAACAATGCCACCAAGAAATCCGACCACTAGACGCTCGCCGAGAGAACTGAAGTTGAAAGAACCAGAGATAGGCGAAGGCTCTTCTCCAGGGATCAAAAAACAATTGGAATACGTCCCTAGGCCGGAATTTGTCGTTAAGACAACAACGGAGAATATTTTCATTCAACCTCCGAACTTTGACGATACTGAGGCAAGCACAGGGTCCAAGATGGCACTCGCACAGTGGGGATATCTCTTTAACAGGATCAGCCAAGAAGAATACCCGGAATATGTTCCACACAGTGATCCAGACGTAAGGGCACTCAATGACCAGGTGTTCCCAAACATCCAACGGTCGTATCTGCACATGGTGACAAAAAAAACCCCATTTTCCCCTACATAGAGGTCATGAAATGGCTCATCGACCACATAGACAGATATAAGTGTTTAATCAACGATGACAATGGCAGGTGTGTCAGAGTTTTCCTCCCAGTAGAAGTTCAGAAGTATTACAAACTCAGAGACCTAGAGGAGCAGGTAAACATTGACTTCGTGGTAATGTTCTACGAACACCACGACACCAGTCGAGTGATGGCCTCATGGTGGAGAGAGGACAAGAAGTTTACCAACTGGAGCACTGACTGGTATGGTACAGTTAACTTGAGGGAGCCATACATCTATTTGATGGCTCTCATCTGCCGGTTGTACGGAGTGAAGGATTGCTCCAAGTTTTCAGAGGCATGGATGCCTTTAGCATACATAGTTGCAATCGTTGGGTGCAGCTTCAACTAGGGAGCTATAATATCCAAGTAACTAAGCATCTATGTGCAGCAGGCTCAAACGCCGAAAGAAGGGGAATCACCAAATTTTTACATGGTTTCATACCTACTTGATGTCATGTGCACTAGGAACATCTTCACCGACATGAATCTGAGCTGGCTTGTTGCAGAGCTCTCGGTCCACGTATACTTCAGCTTGCTATGGGAAAATAGTTATAAGAAATCTTACTCCCTCATCTGCGATGAATTCATCGCCCAAATTTATTTTATTCTTTTTAAGAAGGAATGCCCAAGGCTATCAGCGATAGCCAAGAAGATGATATCCAAGGTAGGCCATTGGTATTTGGACGAGCGCACCACCTACAACAGGGTGTTCGGAGCCACCAGAGCACCACATCTCCTACCACCTCATGTCCGAGACTGACTTTTCGTAGGAGAAATATGTTATCAAACCATCGTGCAGGGCTATAATGCCACCCTGGTCAAGGACAAGAAACGAGCTTTCATACCTTATGGTTTCCATGTAGGGTTCTACTTGGTAAAGGATATTTCTCAAGCCAAACCAGAAGGGCTGAGCCAACTCGAATTCAGATTCTCGACGGGGCGATTCTGCAAACACGATCCAAAGGGCCAGGTCCTGCAACATGCTTCACTTGTTTCGTCCTATTGGTCGTATGCTCACAACAAATTCGAAGATGAAGTCTTCACAGAGAACCCTCAGGACTGGGACAAGGTGGTGCAAAGGATGGTCGACTCGAAAATGACCAGGTTCAAGACCATGAGCATGGATGAATAGGTGACAATAATAGAGCAGTCGTCTCAAGAGGCCCTCAGAGCCAGGGAAGAAATCAGAGTGACAAAGGCAAAAGAGGTGCAGAAGAGGGGACTGTCTATGACAACAGAGGCATAGGCAAGGGGACTGATCCTAATGGAACAGGCACAACGAGTAATTGATCAGCTGCAGAATGAACCAGACCTCGTGGAAATGACAAGGGTCCCTATCGACAACCCAATCGAAAGCTAGGTAGGCCCAAGTGACCCAGAACCAAGACAAATTGAAGAGATCATCGGGTTGGATAACCCTAAAGTTTCAACGCCACAAGCTGGATCACTAGGGGACGTTTCAGCTCAGCCAGAGATAGCGAGGACATCAGGGAGAGTAAGTGCACCAAACCCCCTCCATGACTTAATAACAGTCTATGATGATGAGGAGAGTTTGGAGGTTTCTTTGGTGACTCTGGTGCAAATCACAGAGGAAAAGGAACTCGGGAAGGCATCTTCCCCAGCTCCCGATGCTCAAATTCAAATCCTTCCATAGAGTGAACAGGAGGTCGAAAGTGTCTTAGACACTGAGCTACTCGATGTATCGGGGACCCAAGTGGACAACCCGAAGGACGAGCTAGGGTCTTGTGAACAAGAAGAAGAAGTTCCGTAGTAGGAAATTGACATCTCAACAACTGATTATCAAGTAAGTACCAAGCCTACCCCTGATGCTTCAATTTTAGCCGATACTTTACCTCTCGATGAGAAACAACCAGAAGATGAACTTTCAGAACAAGCGGAAGAGGTTCAAGAACCCAACATGGAACAAATATACACCATCGGGAGCCTGGGAAACATGCTTACCTGGGAAGAGCACCAAATCGTCGAACCCGTGGATGAGGTCGTTGATATTCAAGCCATCTCTTATGACCGAAAGAGGAAAGCCATCATGAAAATAACCCCCAAGAAGAGGAGGTTTACTCTGGATCACTCCATCCTCATCAGCACAGAGGAGAAATTGATTAGCATGGAGCATGCCAAGACATCTGAGCTTATTGGCGTAGGGATGGCAATCACAAATGCCACCTTGGATTGAGAGAGGAAGGATGAAGAGGAGTTGGCCTTTGCACTAAAGGAGTTGGATCATCTACACCATTTGGTGAAATATTATCAGGACTCCACTTAGGCCACGGTGTTCTTGAGAAGCGAATTCTAGGAGGCCTATGGTAAATTTACGAATGAGCGACACCTTTTCATTACAGGGATAGTCGATTTCCAATAAGACACCCTCATGGCACTAGCTACGTGCAAGGATATGGAAATATGGTATGAGAAAGCACACTAAGCAGTGGAAAGGATCGACTACATCAATGTAGTTCAACAGGGACGAGACGTCGAAGAGTACGACATCTGGGTACTAAGGGATAGAAACATCGACCGCATAAATAAGTCGACCAAATATTGGGTGAAAATGGCCCAATAACCTCATTAGGAAATCCAAGAGAAATGGGCTAAGTGCAAAAAGAGCTGGACCAAGATCAACCGGGCGATGAGATACATCGACCTTCCATAATTTGTCACACCCGATGACTTTCGACTTGCATGACATAGTCAAATTACATGCCGACCAATACTCATCATGGGCTGTAGAGATAAAAAAGGTGGTGAACATAGCGCCAAGTCAAGTGCAATAGTTCATGAAACACCCGATCAAGGCCCGGACCATGTTGCAACATTTAATTTCTATAATAGTCAAGTATCGGGCACACGCAGTAGAGATAAAGGAGATCTTTTCAGCCCCAATGGACCAACATAGATTCCTGTATGCCAACACATGCAAGGATCTCTTCGTCAAATGGTCAGAGTACGAGAAGAGTCATCCACTCAAGTGAAACCATTTGATGACTCTCAGAAGACCGAGCGATGAAAGCGTCATGTGGCGATGTTTTGTTTTACTTAGATTACACTTTTGATAGTTATTTTTAGTTAATAATATGTTATAAATAAGAGGATCGACCTGTTAGAATAGGTTGATGGTTTTGGAAAAGACCCTCATTTTTGGATTTTTAAAGAACTATTTCGGAGCTACCTCAATTGAGAACTCCTATTTAGGACCAGAGACAAGTTTATGTTCGTTTTTCATCAAAAGCATGCGTGATTGGATTTGAAGAAGAATTGTTTCTGATTTTATCTCATAAATGGATGTTGTAATGAGTAAGAGCCTCCGAATCTGTTGATAAGTTATCTAATTCAATATTTTTATAGTTCTTATCTCTAATGATGAAAAGTAAATCGCTGTGTTAATTTGTGATCAATGATTAGAGCTAAGGAAACTATTTTTCTTTCCATCGTTTATTACATGTATGTTTTCTTCTGATAATTGTATCTCAGTCAATGATTGGAACACTAGCAAGTTAACGTATTAATACTAAGATTGTCATAGGTTTAAGAATCATTGTCTGCATGCTTGAGCACAAGGGTTATCCCAAGCTCATCCTTCTTTAGTAGTCAAGCATTTCCCCCTTTTGTTACCCAGTTTGTTTATACCAGCAGTTATCTTGTATTGGTCCCACCTATAAGAGAAAATACAAAAAAGAGAACGTTCAAACTAAAGGAGGAGCTTTCACAAGAAGACATCATGTCCATCACTACATAAAGCCCATCGATTAATTGGTCGGATCGCAAGATCTGGAGAACCATTCCACCATTAAACACTGCAGAGTCTAATTGGGCTTCGTTGGCAGGTTTGGTTTCTACTGTTAAGTTAAATGGATTTAGGACCCCTCAACGAAATTGGCACTAGAAGGAGGGCTTGAAGAATGAATGGCTGACAATATTGTTGACACAATATTTCACACAGCCTATAGATTCAAAACAACACACATGCATGGCTAGTCATTCTCAAGACAACCCACACACACTAAGTACTCNAAAAATGTGGCTTGAGGTGTAATGGGTATGGAGTTAGATGAGGTAGATTTCAGGGAGTACTATATAAAGCATGCACACATTTTCCCTATAGACGAAGAACTAATCAAGTGTTTGTGAAAGCATAAGTCAAAAGATATGACAGGTGTAAACAATTCAAGGCTACATGGTGATTCTAATACAAAAGAGTCTCAGTTGTTAGTAGCGACCATACTATGTCTGAAAGGCGGTGGTCTTACTTCTCTTAATGCGGATTTAGTGCACAATCGTTATGGGTTTGGGGGAATAACTCCATAGCTTTGGATGTCAAAGTCTATTGATGCCCTGAGTGAGGGTTTACATGGGGGGAAACAAGTTGGAGACACCTTGGAGACAAAGTAGAAATCTGACTGTAAAGCTTGATTGGCATCCTCTGAAGGTGTAAATGAGGGAAAGGTTTCTATAATCAATCTCCAAGGAGGCCTGTAAGATTGGAAGTAAATCCAAGTGTATTCGGAAAAAATATGGAGAAGTGAAAATGGTTGTTGGGGAAGATATCCAGTTGAATAAAGTGGAGGGGTTGATGGTGAGATCTCTAGTCAGAATATTTAGTGGGAAATCTATTTCTCCTCTCTCTTTAAAAGTCTGGCTTATGGAGAATTAGCTACCCATGTTAGGTTATGTTCCCACCTTTCATGTCTTGGTCAATATTTGGTTAATATTTACCTTTAAAGACTCAATTGATTTCATGAAGGTTGTAGATAAAGAATGGAGTTGGGGTTTTTCTAGGTTGTGTTGAGCACTCAACACACCCTAAAATGACTTTATCAATTTTTTTACCTTTTGGGTACCACTTGATCTTCTGCACTGTCTGATTCGATTTCATTTTTGGAAATGTTTGTCTTTTCTTATTTTCATGACTCTCATCACCTATCCAATTTTGCTTGAACTTATGAAACCCCATGACTAAAAAGACTGTAAAACCTGAATAAGGAATCGACAGCCAAACACTTCACCCAACATGCTCAGGTTCGACATTGGGACGAATTCAAAGAAGAAAAGGAACCACTCGGAAAACTACAGTCCCCGAGTGTCGATCTCCATCGGCATCAATAGAAGGAATTTTTGGTTTGATTTAAGTTTTTCGCATGAAGATATCACCAAGCGTCGATCTCCATCGGCATCAATAGAAGGAAGTTTTGGTTTGAGTTAAGTTTTTCGCATGAAGATATCACCAAGCGTCGATCTCCATCGACATCGGTAAAAGACGGGGGGGGGCAGGCATTAACGAAGAAGGAAAATATATCGTCGATAGTCGATGCCTGACGTGCTTTATCAGAATTGGGGAAAATCTAGAAGGATCACAACAAACATTCTCACCACGATAAAATTTATCCCTGATCGTCGATCCCCGATGCGTTTTCGGCATCAGGACTTTTTCAAGGGAGCTGATCCGAAAGCACTTTGATAGGTTTTTCGTTGATCGTCGATCCTGCCTGGACACTTTTTCGGCATCGACAAGCTAAGGTTTGTTTTAGAATGAATAAATTAAGGAAAGTACTGACTTCGATTAATACAAGTGAATTAAGTCACTAGTATTCAATGCCATGTGTCTTTACCAGGTTAGAGGGTCATATGGTCTTGTTCTATCCCGAGTCATTCTTGGTTCCCTTGGTCCGAGTCACACCTCCGAGTCATCTTTTCCACGTCAACATTGTACGGTAAGATCAATCGGCGTCAGAGCTTTTTGCAGGAGGATACCAATGAAAACATTCGTAGCACAACCCCGACCCCTGATCCACCCACTGAAAGAGCGACATGATGGGACGTTTTAGCATTAGATACGATCGAATTTTGAGCATTTAAAGAGATAATTAATATCTGATCCTGCATTAGTTGCTACCTCATGCGCCAATCAAAACAACCGTTTAAAATCACCGATAGACCACATCACCACCCGCGCCTCCGCCGTCAACCCACAATGAATTTAAGTTCTAGAGATTCTGCAGCAGATTTATTGAAAATTCACTCATAACTTGAAGTGAATTACTGATGCAACACGGTAAGATATTTCCTATTTAAAATATCTTGAGTCGTTGTGAATGAAATCATTCTACGCGTAAGATAATTCCAGAGAATCCGAAAGAGAAAGATGAGCAACCTGAAGGCTGTATCAACTCCGTGATTATCAAAATAACCAAGTTTTAACAAGCTTCATAGGTATGTATCCAAGTCTGTAAATTTTACATGGCTATAATTTATATGTTTTTATCTGGTTTTTTACATAGTCTTTGAAATTTTACTTAAGTTGCAGGAACAATGCCACCAAGAAATCCGACCACTAGACGCTCGCCGAGAGAACTGAAGTTGAAAGAACCAGAGATAGGCGAAGGCTCTTCTCCAGGGATCAAAAAACAATTGGAATACGTCCCTAGGCCGGAATTTGTCGTTAAGACAACAACGGAGAATATTTTCATTCAACCTCCGAACTTTGACGATACTGAGGCAAGCACAGGGTCCAAGATGGCACTCGCACAGTGGGGATATCTCTTTAACAGGATCAGCCAAGAAGAATACCCGGAATATGTTCCACACAGTGATCCAGACGTAAGGGCACTCAATGACCAGGTGTTCCCAAACATCCAACGGTCGTATCTGCACATGGTGACAAAAAAAACCCCATTTTCCCCTACATAGAGGTCATGAAATGGCTCATCGACCACATAGACAGATATAAGTGTTTAATCAACGATGACAATGGCAGGTGTGTCAGAGTTTTCCTCCCAGTAGAAGTTCAGAAGTATTACAAACTCAGAGACCTAGAGGAGCAGGTAAACATTGACTTCGTGGTAATGTTCTACGAACACCACGACACCAGTCGAGTGATGGCCTCATGGTGGAGAGAGGACAAGAAGTTTACCAACTGGAGCACTGACTGGTATGGTACAGTTAACTTGAGGGAGCCATACATCTATTTGATGGCTCTCATCTGCCGGTTGTACGGAGTGAAGGATTGCTCCAAGTTTTCAGAGGCATGGATGCCTTTAGCATACATAGTTGCAATCGTTGGGTGCAGCTTCAACTAGGGAGCTATAATATCCAAGTAACTAAGCATCTATGTGCAGCAGGCTCAAACGCCGAAAGAAGGGGAATCACCAAATTTTTACATGGTTTCATACCTACTTGATGTCATGTGCACTAGGAACATCTTCACCGACATGAATCTGAGCTGGCTTGTTGCAGAGCTCTCGGTCCACGTATACTTCAGCTTGCTATGGGAAAATAGTTATAAGAAATCTTACTCCCTCATCTGCGATGAATTCATCGCCCAAATTTATTTTATTCTTTTTAAGAAGGAATGCCCAAGGCTATCAGCGATAGCCAAGAAGATGATATCCAAGGTAGGCCATTGGTATTTGGACGAGCGCACCACCTACAACAGGGTGTTCGGAGCCACCAGAGCACCACATCTCCTACCACCTCATGTCCGAGACTGACTTTTCGTAGGAGAAATATGTTATCAAACCATCGTGCAGGGCTATAATGCCACCCTGGTCAAGGACAAGAAACGAGCTTTCATACCTTATGGTTTCCATGTAGGGTTCTACTTGGTAAAGGATATTTCTCAAGCCAAACCAGAAGGGCTGAGCCAACTCGAATTCAGATTCTCGACGGGGCGATTCTGCAAACACGATCCAAAGGGCCAGGTCCTGCAACATGCTTCACTTGTTTCGTCCTATTGGTCGTATGCTCACAACAAATTCGAAGATGAAGTCTTCACAGAGAACCCTCAGGACTGGGACAAGGTGGTGCAAAGGATGGTCGACTCGAAAATGACCAGGTTCAAGACCATGAGCATGGATGAATAGGTGACAATAATAGAGCAGTCGTCTCAAGAGGCCCTCAGAGCCAGGGAAGAAATCAGAGTGACAAAGGCAAAAGAGGTGCAGAAGAGGGGACTGTCTATGACAACAGAGGCATAGGCAAGGGGACTGATCCTAATGGAACAGGCACAACGAGTAATTGATCAGCTGCAGAATGAACCAGACCTCGTGGAAATGACAAGGGTCCCTATCGACAACCCAATCGAAAGCTAGGTAGGCCCAAGTGACCCAGAACCAAGACAAATTGAAGAGATCATCGGGTTGGATAACCCTAAAGTTTCAACGCCACAAGCTGGATCACTAGGGGACGTTTCAGCTCAGCCAGAGATAGCGAGGACATCAGGGAGAGTAAGTGCACCAAACCCCCTCCATGACTTAATAACAGTCTATGATGATGAGGAGAGTTTGGAGGTTTCTTTGGTGACTCTGGTGCAAATCACAGAGGAAAAGGAACTCGGGAAGGCATCTTCCCCAGCTCCCGATGCTCAAATTCAAATCCTTCCATAGAGTGAACAGGAGGTCGAAAGTGTCTTAGACACTGAGCTACTCGATGTATCGGGGACCCAAGTGGACAACCCGAAGGACGAGCTAGGGTCTTGTGAACAAGAAGAAGAAGTTCCGTAGTAGGAAATTGACATCTCAACAACTGATTATCAAGTAAGTACCAAGCCTACCCCTGATGCTTCAATTTTAGCCGATACTTTACCTCTCGATGAGAAACAACCAGAAGATGAACTTTCAGAACAAGCGGAAGAGGTTCAAGAACCCAACATGGAACAAATATACACCATCGGGAGCCTGGGAAACATGCTTACCTGGGAAGAGCACCAAATCGTCGAACCCGTGGATGAGGTCGTTGATATTCAAGCCATCTCTTATGACCGAAAGAGGAAAGCCATCATGAAAATAACCCCCAAGAAGAGGAGGTTTACTCTGGATCACTCCATCCTCATCAGCACAGAGGAGAAATTGATTAGCATGGAGCATGCCAAGACATCTGAGCTTATTGGCGTAGGGATGGCAATCACAAATGCCACCTTGGATTGAGAGAGGAAGGATGAAGAGGAGTTGGCCTTTGCACTAAAGGAGTTGGATCATCTACACCATTTGGTGAAATATTATCAGGACTCCACTTAGGCCACGGTGTTCTTGAGAAGCGAATTCTAGGAGGCCTATGGTAAATTTACGAATGAGCGACACCTTTTCATTACAGGGATAGTCGATTTCCAATAAGACACCCTCATGGCACTAGCTACGTGCAAGGATATGGAAATATGGTATGAGAAAGCACACTAAGCAGTGGAAAGGATCGACTACATCAATGTAGTTCAACAGGGACGAGACGTCGAAGAGTACGACATCTGGGTACTAAGGGATAGAAACATCGACCGCATAAATAAGTCGACCAAATATTGGGTGAAAATGGCCCAATAACCTCATTAGGAAATCCAAGAGAAATGGGCTAAGTGCAAAAAGAGCTGGACCAAGATCAACCGGGCGATGAGATACATCGACCTTCCATAATTTGTCACACCCGATGACTTTCGACTTGCATGACATAGTCAAATTACATGCCGACCAATACTCATCATGGGCTGTAGAGATAAAAAAGGTGGTGAACATAGCGCCAAGTCAAGTGCAATAGTTCATGAAACACCCGATCAAGGCCCGGACCATGTTGCAACATTTAATTTCTATAATAGTCAAGTATCGGGCACACGCAGTAGAGATAAAGGAGATCTTTTCAGCCCCAATGGACCAACATAGATTCCTGTATGCCAACACATGCAAGGATCTCTTCGTCAAATGGTCAGAGTACGAGAAGAGTCATCCACTCAAGTGAAACCATTTGATGACTCTCAGAAGACCGAGCGATGAAAGCGTCATGTGGCGATGTTTTGTTTTACTTAGATTACACTTTTGATAGTTATTTTTAGTTAATAATATGTTATAAATAAGAGGATCGACCTGTTAGAATAGGTTGATGGTTTTGGAAAAGACCCTCATTTTTGGATTTTTAAAGAACTATTTCGGAGCTACCTCAATTGAGAACTCATGTTTAGGACCAGAGACAAGTTTATGTTCGTTTTTCATCAAAAGCATGCGTGATTGGATCTGAAGAAGAATTTTTTCTGATTTTATCTCATAAATGGATGTTGTAACGAGTAAGAGCCTCTGAATCTGTTGATAAGTTATCTAATTCAATATTTTATAGTTCTTATCTCTAATGATGAAAAGTAAATCATTGTGTTAATTTGTGATCAATGATTAGAGCTAAGGAAACTATTTTTCTTTCCATCGTTTATTACATGTATGTTTTCTTCTAATAATTGTATCTCAGTCAATGATTGGAACACTAGAAAGTTAACGTATTAATACTAAGATTGTCATAGGTTTAAGAATCATTGTCTGCATGCTTGAGCACAAGGGTTATCCCAAGCTCATCATTCTTTAATAGTCAAGCATTTCCCCCTTTTGTTACCCAGTTTGTTTATACCAGCAGTTATCTTGTATTGGTCCCACCTATAAGAGAAAATACAAAAAAGAGAACGTTCAAACTAAAGGAGGAGATTTCACAAGAAGACATCATGTCCATCACTACATAAATCCCATTGATTAATTTGTCGGATCGCAAGATCTGGAGAACCATTCCACCATTAATCACTGCAGAGTCTAATTGGGCTTCGGTGGCAGGTTTGGTTCCTACTGTTAAGTTAATTGGATTTAGGACCCCTCAACGGAATTGGCACTAGAAGGAGGGCCTAAAGAATGAATGGCTGACAATATTGTTGACACAATATTTCACACAGCCTATAGATTCAAAACAACACACATGCATGGCTAGTCATTCTCAAGACAACCCACACACACTAAGTACTC
>JZKD02S2415705.1:0-19542 GCA_000966675.3 Picea glauca | reverse complement strand
CATACTGAATCTTGTCCCCAATTGAAGGTGGCATTCCACTTAGATACCTTTGAATCTTGACAGTCTCATCTTTAATGAATAAGGCATACTTCAGTAACTCCAAAAACTTTCATTTTTATTCATCAATGGTCATGTTGCCCAGCTTGAGTTCAAAGAACTCTTTCATCTTTCTATCGTAGTATCTTTTAGTCAAGTATTTCCAAGTGATATCTTTCCAAGTGATATCTTTCTCTCTAATGTGCTACACCTGCACAATTTGATCCTACCACATGGATTCTTTTCCTTTCAATTGATACATTGCAATTCTTCCTTTTGCATGAGAGGAATAATTCTGCAGTTGGAAATATTTCCTCATGCCAAGCAACCATGTTTCGGCATCTTCCTCCTTCGTGTGTTCTCCATCAAACGTAGGAGGCTTAATATTGTTCATTTCACCCTTCAGTTCATCCACTCCATATATCCTGTGCTTTCTAGTAGGAAATGGTCTTGAACTACTATGTGCCCTCCTCTTGGAGCGACCTTGGGAGTGATGATGGTGTCTACCAACACTCCTTGATCTTCTTTCCTCAGAAGTCTGGTGACTCCCTGTTTTGCTCGAGTCTCTCTCCTTGTCCAACTTCTTTTTATTCTCTCTAGACTCTTCATCAAATTTAAGTTGAATTCTCATTGTTGTTCCTTATCTTTCATGAGATTTATGTTGTCTTCTTGGTCCATTTGGGCATCTTTCTGCAATCTTTCAAAGATTTTCATCATATGCCCTTCCTTATCTACCTCTTCTCCATGTCCATTGGAGTTCGACCCTTCAACTCCCAAATGAACATCCATCCCTTTAGCTTCATTTTCTGAACTGGAATCATTCTGTGCCTTTTTCATTTCTCTGCACTCAGTGAAAATTCACTTCAGTCCTGACACTCGTTGAACTCTGCAAACACAATGTGCAGTCAACCAGAATTTGTTAGGGCATAATTCCTTAACAAAACCCACAGAATTCATAAACCGAATATGTTTTAAGAAACGTTCATATTTCATGAAATTTTCCAAGCTTTGCTCGACTCTATAACAATTTCATGCCTTGGCCCTTTTCTCTTAGCCCCAACCTCTGCGACCATGGGTTGTGACCAAGTGCTAGATTGATAGGCGCTTAATTAGGACTTCAGGTTCTGAAGTTTTCATAATACATCACAACAGACAATCAGAGTTCTAAATTAACGAACTCGTGAAGTAGGGTGGATCAACGGTCCATGTCTACCCAGCATCCAATGGCTGACACTCGATGTGGAACCTCAGGCATGTGAGTTCTGGGACTTCGGGACTTCGAAGGATCTCACATTCGCACATTTGAATTGTTAATCTCCAAACATTCCCAATCACCTTTGGTGATGTCATTACGTCACATTACTTAACAATTTTCCAATTGTGGGGGCATGCAATGGTGGTTGGGAGTAACCTGCTTTTCATCCCTCAATTCTTCTGACATTGACACGAAACCCCTCAGTGAAACCACGGTTAGGATTGCAAGATGGCCTTGGAGAATTAGCTTCCGTGCAACTTGGGTCCCCGCAATGTCTCCTAGCTGTTGATCTTGATGTATTGTGATCAACGCCACTGTGGGTCCTTCGACCTTTAACTACATTACGTAACCTCGGGCCCCACTAACCTTTCTCATTCAGGATGCCACATGGTGGAATACTAGCGACTGATACGTGGCCCATTCAAATGGGTGACACTCGTCACGTTCCAAATGCCATTCAATATTCCATGGGTTCTAAACCCACTGACATGTGGCATACATCCCATGTGTCCATGTTACCTCTAGGTGATGTCATCATGACTCACCACTTCGGCTCTTTGTTCTTCGAGAGTTTCAACTCCTCTACACTCGCTTTTTCCCGGAGCGCTTTTCCCTAGAGTTCACGATCTATCGACACGTGTCCTCCTTCACAATCAACGGCTATGAGCAACTTCGGCACTTTGAGCTTCAGGAGTTTCAAACTCACAACACTTGCCTCTTCACGAAGTACTTCCACCCGAAGTACACGATCTCTTGACGTGTGTCCTTTTCAACAGATAGTTACGATCTACTTCGACCTTCGGGACTTCGGGAGTTTGTCACACTCCACACTTGAAATCCTCCGAAGTTACTTTCCTTTGCCTTCCTCATGAATCTAACGGTCAGGCTCTTTTCCTAATATATACGGTGTAGATCTCCTTCAAACTTCAGAGCTTGAGGTTTCATCCTTTCTCTTACCTTTGCATTCAGTTTCACCGACATCACGAAGTCCAAAGTGCTTCCAAGTTATCCTTTCTGCACTTTCTCTAGATCTGATGGTCGTAACGGTTTTTCCTCTCCTTCTGAACATATCCTACAGCTCCAACACCCCAAGTGTTGAGCTCTCACTCTCTGTGGTAAAATACCACACCGGTTGTGGTTTTATTCTACCGCTACTCCTCCTAAGCTTCGTAACATGGCCAAGTAACCCCTTGGCACTTAGAAACATTCTAAGGTTCAAAATTGGTTCCTATGAACACCATTTCCACTCAAAACCTTAGGTCCAAACACCACTTATCTGGCCCATCCAGGCTCAGCGTTGAAACCCTGGCTCTAATACCATATTGTAACGTCCTCGACCATCAACCCCACTGTCGGGCAACGCTACTACGCAAAACATACACTTATATATAATATGCATTAAATCAAATTAACACATTTAACATAGAGTTACTGCCATCATACAAACATAAATAGAATTAACAAAAATTCATACATGCAACAGAATACATGATAACATTTCAAATACACAAACATGCATCACATATAAATTAAGTACAGAATTAATACTTATCTTTTAAACTGTCGTAATTCCACCAACCACATCCAGGCCTTCCACGAACCTCCCATCCTTAGACCATGTTGCTCATCACTCTCAACAGTAGGTCACCCCCGAGATGGGACTAAGCTCCACCGGGCAAGGGAATCCTAGGCTAGGCAAGGTCAACAAGAAGACACATGGTTTATGAGGATGGATTCTCTCCCAGGAGCCACTTATGCCCACTTCCCATAGAATCTCATTCCCCACTTTCCTGTCCCACCCCATGAGTATACACCTTCACTGTCACACATGACAGTCTTTCGGATGCTAAACCTCCCTTGCCTTGGGCTTCTGCAATAGGTCGGACCGGAATTCTCTGAGTTCTGTGGCAACTACAGGACACCTTTCAGGATTTCTTACTTCCTCTGCACACTCTCTCACCTGAAGAGATTCTCTCATAGGCATGACAACCCGCCTCTTCAACCACAACCACCTCCCTCACCTGGAGAGAGTGTTTCACACAGGCCTGAAAACCTGCTTCTTCAGCTCCGTTCCAGCACAAGGAGGAAAACAGTAAGGCTCAGCAAGGAACAAATGATGGTAGAAAGTCACACTCATCCAAGGGACTATGTAGCCATGACAACCCACAGTTATGACGCCACATGGCTCAGGTAATACACAGGACAACAACCTAAATGGTTAAGGCACAAACTCATATTTGCAGTGTGGATAAACATGGGTTCACAAGACACACAAGTTAGCATTTCCCTCCTGACTAGTTTCTCAGATGTATGTGGTTATGCAGAGGTCAAATGAAGAGATAAAACGGGTTCAGACTTAGGATGCATCAGCTTCTCAGAAAAACATCACAGGTTGGCCTCACGGTTTCGGGTTTCAGAGCTACGTGAGGTATGCAGAGATTAGACGCAGAGGCAACATGGTTCAGATAGCAGATGTAAGAATGGAGGACGAACCCCAAGACGAGTTGACTCTTCATATTTAACTACATGCACCCAGGTTGACACTTGTCTTCCTGGAGTTGCATGCGTTCCCTTTTTTCACATGTTGGAGTTGCATGTGTTGCCTCTCCCAGGACTTAGGATAAAAATATTTCTTTCACACAGCTTTGGAATAATAAAAAATTATTATTCTCAAGTGTTGTGAGTGGGAAATCCCTCTATGGACTAGCACTTAGGGTTTTATCATGCATGCAGAAAAGACCTAAAGATTCCTACTTTCTACTGTCATCCCGGACCTAATCCCCATTATTCTTAAGCAAATACGTAGCTAAGAAGATCAAGTGAGCATACCTTATTTCGGGTGTTTGATATCGATCCTTCTTCATGCTAGGTCGCTCTTTGACTGCAACTCTCCTCCCAAGGTTGACCTRCATTCACACAAGACAAACAAAGAACTCCACATGCATTTGATCTACAGATTAATGGGTTAGAGATTTAATCAATATGTACGCAATAAACCATGAAAACCTCATATGGTGAGATAGGAAAAGTACTTCTTTATTATTAACTTCAACAAATCAACTTACAATGATGAAGTCAACCACTACTTCATGAACCTGGTCCTGGGCTCCTCTTCAACTATCCTCCAACTTCTTTGCTCTATACTTCTCTTTTCACAAGGATGGATAAAGGTTGGGACAAAGGGAATGTGCAATCGGGTATAGTTTCTTTACTATGATTCTCCTCTTTCAAATGGGACCCCTAACCCTTCTTTTATAGGCTAGAAGAAGCTAGGTATTTGGTTGAGCTTCTGGCCATGCATGGACGAAAGGTTTAGTTAACTTACCCAAAGTTGTGTGTTCCGTCAACAAATTTCCTTTTTTCTTGCTTTTGTAGGTACACGTGGGTTGTCTTGGGTCATCTAGTGTGTACATGCATGCAGTAAAGTGTCAGGGCATGTGGGCCTTTATAAAGGGGTTTTTAAGAATAGTTGTTCAGCAATGTTTTGGCAAAGAATCAATCTGAGATGGCCTAATGCCAGGTAAGCATGTCTGGTGCAAATTAGGATCATAACATCAAGGAATTAAGCCCCTAATCTTAGCCCCTCTTTCCAACCTTTCAGCTCCCTTTCCCTTACCCACCTTGTGGAAGCTTAGTCCCCCATCACTCTTTCTTCGTGGTCGATCTGCACGCAGCGATTTTTAATCTTTATTAATGTTTTGCATAATTACATATAAAAACAGGCTCATGGCCTTTAACACTTAGGCTCTTTGGCCTATAAAACACATAACCCCACTAGCTTATCAACACTCGGCTCACCAGCCTACAAAACATGATTACAATTCATAAACATGATTACAATTCATAATATAACCGGGGCACGTCCTTGGGGTATTACAATTTGTCACTGTGATGCTCTTCTTGTAGGCTATGAGAATGGCCATCTTCGAAAACCGATCAACCACCACAAATACACAATCATTTCCTTTCTTGGTGGATGGAAGACCAGACATGTAATCCATCGATATGGATTCCCAAGGCCTTTTGGGAGTAGGAAGAGGGGTGTATAAGCCTTGCTTCTTGATGGTCGGTTTGGCAATGGCATAAGCAGTGCAATATCTTATATACTCGTTGACGTCATGTCGAATTTTTGTCCAATAATTTTTTTTTTGTAGAATGACCACAGTTTTCTCCACTCCAAAATGTCATGCCATCCGACTGTAGTGAGCCTCCCAAATCATCTTTTCACGCTCTCTTGCGGGAACACAAAGGTGGCCCATATGGCATAATAGTCCATCCTAAATGTGAAAATCAGTGAAATCCGCACTTGTACCCAAGAGTTGATAGGTGGTGGTGAAGTCTGGGTCATGCTGATAAAGTTGGGGCCACTCAGATGCCTCATGCCCACAAGAATGGAGCACAATGGTGAGTGCAACAATGGGAGGTCGACTGAGGTATTCAACGACACCATTTTTNAGCAAATACGTAGCTAAGAAGATCAAGTGAGCATACCTTATTTCGGGTGTTTGATATCGATCCTTCTTCATGCTAGGTCGCTCTTTGACTGCAACTCTCCTCCCAAGGTTGACCTGCATTCACACAAGACAAACAAAGAACTCCACATGCATTTGATCTACAGATTAATGGGTTAGAGATTTAATCAATATGTACGCAATAAACCATGAAAACCTCATATGGTGAGATAGGAAAAGTACTTCTTTATTATTAACTTCAACAAATCAACTTACAATGATGAAGTCGACCACTGCTCCATGAACCTGGTCCTGGGCTCCTCTTCAACTATCCTCCAACTTCTTTTCTCTATACTTCTCTTTTCACAAGGATGGCTAAAGGTTGGGACAAAGGGAATGTGCAATCAGGTATAGTTTCTTTACTATGATTCTCCTCTTTCAAATGGGACCCCTAACCCTTCTTTTATAGGCTAGAAGAAGCTAGGTATTTGGTTGAGCTTCTAGCCATGCATGGACGAAAGGTTTAGTTAACTTACCCAAAGTTGTGTGTTCCGTCAACAACTTTCCTTTTTTCTTTCTTTTGTAGGTACACGTGGGTTGTCTTGGGTCATCTAGTGTGTACATGTGTGCAGTAAAGTGTCAGGGCATGTGGGCCTTTATAAAGGGGTTTTTAAGAATATTTGTTTAGCAATGTTTTGGCAAAGAAGCAATCTGAGATGGCCTGATGCCAGGTAAGCATGTCTGGTGCAAATTAGGATCATAACATCAAGGACTTAAGCACCTAATCTTAGCCCCTCTTTCCAACCTTTCATCTCCCTTTCCCTTACCCACCTTGTGGAAGCTTAGTCCCCCATCACTCTTTCTTCGTGGTCGATCTGCACGCAATGATTTTTAATCTTTATTAATGTTTTGCATAATTACATATAAAAACAGGCTCATGGCCTTTAACACTTAGGCTCTTTGGCCTATAAAACAAATAACCCCACTAGCTTATCAACACTCGGCTCACCAGCCTACAAAACATGATTACAATTCATAAACATGATTACAATTCATAATATAACCGGGGCACGTCCTTGGGGAATTACAATTTGTCACTGTGATGCTCTTCTTGTAGGCTATGAGAATGGCCATCTTCAAAAACCGATAAACCACCACAAATACACAATCATTTCCTTTCTTGGTGGATGGAAGACCAGACATGTAATCCATCGATATGGATTCCCAAGGCCTTTTGGGAGTAGGAAGAGGGGTGTATAAGCCTTGCTTCTTGATGGTCGGTTTGGCAATGGCATAAGCAGTGCAATATCTTATATACTCGTTGACGTCATGTCGAATTTTTGTCCAATAATTTTTTTTTTGTAGAATGACCACAGTTTTCTCCACTCCAAAATGTCATGCCATCCGACTGTAGTGAGCCTCCCAAATCATCTTTTCACGCTCTCTTGCGGGAACACAAAGGTGGCCCATATGGCATAATAGTCCATCCTAAATGTGAAAATCAGTGAAATCCGCACTTGTACCCAAGAGTTGATAGGTGGTGGTGAAGTCTGGGTCATGCTGATAAAGTTGGGGCCACTCAGATGCCTCATGCCCACAAGAATGGAGCACAATGGTGAGTGCAACAATGGGAGGTCGACTGAGGTATTCAACGACACCATTTTTTCTCCCTGTCTTATACTTGATGTTGAGATGGAATTGTTGTAGGTATGTGGACCACTTTTCATGGCGATTGTTATGCAACTTCCCTTGTGTCTGTATGAACTGCAAAGGCTTGTGATCAGTGTAAATGATTTTCTCCCTTCCCAGAATGTAATATTTCCATTAACGATAGGCTAGCACAATGGAATACATTTCCTTGTCATAGATGGGGTATTTACAGACGGTATCTGAGAGTGTCTCACTATTGTATGATATTGGATGACCGTGTTGAGTGAGAACTGTACCTACATCATAGTCGGAGGTATCAGTCTTAATATTGAATGGTTGTTGAAGATATGGTAAGGAGAGTAATGGAGTTGAGCACAAGCGATGCTTCAGATCATCAAATGCTTGTTGTTATGCCTTCCCCTATGCGAACGTTTCCTTGCCACTTCCCTTGGTTACTTAGATGAGGGCCCATGCAATATAGGAGAATCCCAACACGAACCTTCCGTAGAAGTTGGCAAGTCTTAAGAAGATCTGAAGCTCGGTTAGTGTGGTCATGNAACCACCACAAATACACAATCATTTCCTTTCTTGGTGGATGGAAGACCAGACATGTAATCCATCGATATGGATTCCCAAGGCCTTTTGGGAGTAGGAAGAGGGGTGTATAAGCCTTGCTTCTTGATGGTCGGTTTGGCAATGGCATAAGCAGTGCAATATCTTATATACTCGTTGACGTCATGTCGAATTTTTGTCCAATAATTTTTTTTTTGTAGAATGACCACAGTTTTCTCCACTCCAAAATGTCATGCCATCCGACTGTAGTGAGCCTCCCAAATCATCTTTTCACGCTCTCTTGCGGGAACACAAAGGTGGCCCATATGGCATAATAGTCCATCCTAAATGTGAAAATCAGTGAAATCCGCACTTGTACCCAAGAGTTGATAGGTGGTGGTGAAGTCTGGGTCATGCTGATAAAGTTGGGGCCACTCAGATGCCTCATGCCCACAAGAATGGAGCACAATGGTGAGTGCAACAATGGGAGGTCGACTGAGGTATTCAACGACACCATTTTTGCTCCCTGTCTTATACTTGATGTTGAGATGGAATTGTTGTAGGTATGTGGACCACTTTTCATGGCGATCGTTATGCAACTTCCCTTGTGTATGTATGAACTGCAAAGGCTTGTGATCAGTGTAAATGATTTTCTCTTTTCCCAGAATGTAATATTTCCATTAACGATAGGCTAGCACAATGGAATACATTTCCTTGTCATAGGTGGGGTATTTACAGATGGTATCTGAGAGTGTCTCACTATTGTATGATATTGGATGACCGTGTTGAGTGAGAACTGTGCCTACATCATAGTCGGAGGTATCAGTCTTAATATTGAATGGTTGTTGAAGATATGGTAAGGAGAGTAATGGAGTTGAGCACAAGCGATGCTTCAAATCATCAAATGCTTATTGTTGTGCCTTCCCCTATGCAAACGTTTCCTTGCCACTTCTCTTGGTTACTTAGATGAGGGCCCATGCAATATGGGAGAATCCCAACACGAACCTTCCGTAGAAGTTGGCAAGTCTCAAGAAGATCTGAAGCTCGGTTAGTGTGGTCATGGTTGGATAGTCATGGATGACTTGGATCTTAGCTAGAGCCACATGTACCCCATCCTCATCAACAATGTATCCCAAGTATTGGACCTTGTTCATGGAAAAGGAGCATTTTCTCAAGTTGGCATATAGCTTGTGTTGCCGCAAAGTGCTGAAAACCTGTTGAATATGTTGCATGTGCTCTTCCCATGTTTTTTTGAAGATGAGGATGCCATCCAGATATACCACCACAAAAGAGTTGGTGAAGGGTCTCACTACATCATCCATCAATATCATGAAAGTTGTTGGTGCATTTTTTAAGACAAAGGGCATGAACAACCATTCGAAGAGACCTTCTTTAGATTTGAAAGTTGTCTTCCATACATCAGTCGGTTCAATGGGAACCTAGTGGTAGCCAAAATTTAGGTCAATATTGTTGAAGAACTTTTCCCCTTGAGTTGGTCAAGAAGGTCATCAATTTGGGGAATTGGGTACTGGTTCTTGACTGTGATTTTGTTTAATGCTCTGTAATCAATGCAGAGTTGCCAAGGCTCATCTTTCTTCTGCACCAGTACAATCGATTTTTTTCAAGGGGAGGAGATGGGTCGGATGTGCCTCTTTTGAAGTAGCTCTTGGATCTGGCGCTTGATTTCGTCATTTTCCATCAATGAGCAATGATAGACTGTTCCAGTAGGAAGAGATGCAAGGGGGGTTATATCAATTGGATGCTTGACTTGGTAGTGCATCAGTACCCAGATGGGTGAAGAGAAGATGTCTATATACTCTTCCATGATCTCGTCCACTTGATTTTTTTGCAAAGAGAGGCTATGTATAGAGGTCACGAATGTGGCGACAATATTTTTCTCACTGGGAGCAAAAATCACAAAGAATATGAACTTCATGGTCTATGAAATAACCTTACTACATTTCTTAGCAGATATTAAAAAAATAACAGTAGGTAGTGTTACCTTTGGTATCCTATACAATTGTCTACCCAAAGTAATAATAACACTGCAAGGTCTAGACTCATACACAACATGTCACTTCCAAAAATATGGCTGGCCTAAAATAACATCACAAACTTCAAGGGGAGCAATATCACACAATACCTTGTCTTTGAAGGGCTTCATGCCATAGGGAAGACGACACTATTGGCTGATGCGAAGATCTCATTCTTGGCGAAGCCAACCAATGGTGTAGGGTTGCAGGTGCGATGTTATCGGCAGGTCTAGCCACTTGATGACCTCTATTGAGATCAAGTTCTTATGACTTTTGGTATCAAAAATGAAATGAAGCGAAGCCCCCTTTACCCACATTTGTGAGTGAAAGAGGCGTTCCTCTTCCTCTAGTTCCTCTGGTTCGCTTGGTTAGACTTTGGTGGTAGTGATAGTGGCACTGGGTTCGACATCGATAATATCCTTCCCACTTTCTAGATTTGATTCAGAGTTAGAATCTACCTCTGACTCAGAAGCTTTCAGCTCGGCCACTAGTGACTACTTGGAGCGACATTCTTCAGTGTTGTGCCAAGGGATTTTATGGTATTCACACCACTTTCTCATGTCCTTCTTTGAATTCTCATTACCCTTCTTGGGTTGCAGCTTGCACTGGTTGTCCTGAGAGTGGCCATATTTTCTCTATCCCTTGTTTGGTAGGTTGGGACCTCCTTTGCTCTGCTTCGGCTATGAGGAATTTGCAGATCCAAACTCTCGCCTCTTCTGCTTAAATTTCTTCTCGATCTTGACAACATATCTATAAGTCGCACCTAATGATGCAATGTCTAGAAAATCCATTTATGTTTGAATGTATCTATGAAAACGGTCATGGTATTTGAGCACCAGATGTCATTTAGAGTCTTTGATACCCAATTTGGTGTGCATAGTATAGAAAATATTGGTGAAATCTAGTACTGTCTGGTCCCTTTCCTGACGCAGTGTGGTTCATATTGTGTATTAGTCCTCATATCTTCCAATAGGGTAGTATTGTTCTTTAATGGCATCTCTAAAGGAATCCCATGTGGGGGTGACCGTAAATATTGTAGATTCCTCGATAACTACACATTATGTCATCAAACTATGACTCCATCTATAATTTGACTGTGGAAAGACATAAAAAAAAAACATTGTTTAGAACCCCAAAACGACCTTGTAAGTACAGAAAGATGTATTGACGTGAAAACTTCCAAAACAAGCCAGTTGGAATAGGTGGGCGACCACAACTATCCACCTGGATGTTGTGTGGGCCTTCAAGACATCCCCGAAAGTGTAGAACCCACAATTACAAAGAAATGTCATCATTACAAAGAAACATGTTGGACTAAAAACTGTCAAGATGAGCCAGTTGGAATAGGTGGGTGGGCACCAATATCCACTTGGATCACTCAACAATATATCCAAAGTGTTCCAAATCAAATGAGCCACCTAAATAATTTCATGCCTTCTTATCAAAGAAAGGTGCATTTGTGCCAATACTCCCATCACTTTAACCAACAATCCTCATGATCTTTGGGTCATCTGACACTCATCGTAAGCTTCCCAAGGAGCGCTCTACCTCATCCTATGTCCCATACCAAAAGCAGGAGATAAGCATCCAAGTCGCTTGGTCTACATTCTACCCATACATGTTGATTGGCAACGTTTTCATGGTCGACTTCTTCGTTGCCTCATCCATCACTTAGAAAAACTATCTTGCTCTATCCAAGCAAGTGTTTCATACTTTGGCTCATCTTTGTGTCAAGTCATTGCATGACCCAATGAAACTGTCTAGGCACCCATTAAAACTTGGCACATTTAAGTGCCTTTAGGATTCACTTCCTACTTCATGGCAGCAAGCCATCCAATGTTTCATTAAAGAGATAGGTGGTTGTTCAAGCCACCTCTACAGCTACACCTAATTTTTCCCATATCCATCACTAGATTCGTATATCAAGCTCTCATCTACATACTTACCCATGTTTAGGCATCCCAAAATGTTCCATGACTCCTTTGAAGTCTTCACTACTTGGGCCACTCACAAGTATGTCGATTTCACCGCAGAAATGGTTCACACTTGAACTTCATCCAAGTCACCCCACTTCTCTTCAAAGAAATCATCGCAACACTTTGGAAATGCAAAGAACTTAAAGACAAACATACCTTGCATGAAAACACCCTTGGTTGTGCCCATAGTTCAAATATATTCGTTGTCGTGGAACTACAATTCACCCAAGCCAGCAATTGTCAACACAAAATCATCTCGGACACTTTCAATACAAGCATGTATTGCACCTTTCGCTGCAACTCAAGACTGAGTATGTCACTTAGTCACTTAAAAAAATGTCAAAGTCACAAACTCTCCATGCACTTGGTTAACTTGTCTTCCTCTAATTCGTTCATCCACTCCTTGACTACCTTCTACACTAAAGCACCAAATCGACTTTCATCACATTGTCAAGGAAATATATTGCAAGTCAAAATTCTTCCAAATTCATCCACACTTCAAATTCATTCAACAGAGAACACGACTCAACCAATAGTACTTGGTGAAGCTCATCACAGAGATGTCTCGGTGAAGTGCATCTGAAGTGCCCAAGTCAAGTTTGCAACCCAAACTCTGCAATGTTGTCTTGCTTTGTGTTGAATTTGTGGTCGTCCAGCTCATCCAAGTATCTCGACTCGTTGCATGACTCACTACCTTGCCTTGAGTTCTTCTCTTGTACTCAATGGAATTCCCTGTAGAAATTTCAATACAAATTATGTATTGCTTGGATTCTCCTGATCTAACAATTATATGCCACTATTAAATACATAATCGCTTCTACTAATATTCTTGTGGAATTTAAAATATGATCTCCAATTGCAATATCAAGAAGAAATATCAATCGCAAATAACACAGATGTTTTACTGGGAAAGCATAAAGCTAAAAACCCCACTATCATATATTATGTATATCATGGATCATGAAACAATCTCATACAAAACTCTAATCCAAGAGCTCTCAGNCTCAACAAGAAATGGATTATCCTTCACCCCAATCCTGACTCTATGGTATTCAAATTTTCTCCTGGTGAGCACCTTCGTCAAAATGTCTACATCCTCATCTTCCATAGGAATGCACTGAAGCAACATGATCTTCTGCTGCACACAATCTCTGAGATGATGATACCAGATATCTATATGCTTAGATCTATCATGAAACACAGGATTAATCGATACTTTAATGCAACTCGGATTATCACAATGAATCACTGTTGGATCTAAATGAGAACCAAACAAACCAACCAAAATCTTTCTCATCCAGTTGGCCTCACATGCAGCTTGACTCGCTGCCATGTATTCTGCTTCCATTGAACTGAGTGCCACAGATCTTTGTTTCCTATTGTACCAAGAAACAATTGTATATCTAATACTAAAGATCCCCCCTGATGTGCTCTTTCTTTCCATTGGGATTCCCACCCAATCTGCATCCGTGAAGCCATGCAACTTCACCTCATCTGTCTGTATGTACCATAATCCATACTCAGATGTGCCCCTCAGGTATCTAAGGACATGCTTACTCGCCTTCCAAAAGAGCTTGGTAGGCTTAACCAATGTTTGACTCAGTTGGTTAACCGCATAGCAAATTCCTAGTCTCGTGTTTACTAAATACATTAGCGAACCCACTAACTGTCGATAGACAGTAGCATCCACTACCTCTCCAGAAGTAGCATCCTCTTTCCTCCAGTTTCTTGGAAGAGAAGTATCCATGGGTTTGCATCCCTCCATGTGAAACTTACCCAGTATCTCCCTTGCATACTTTCCTTGAGACACAAAAAGTCCACCATCTCGCTGCCATATTTCCAACCCAATGAAATAATGGAGGCCCAAATCCTTCATCTCGAACTCCTTTGAAAGGTCCTCCTTGCATGAGTGTATCAACTATTCATCACCAGTCAGTATTAAATCATCAACATAAATAACAATGATTAAAATCTTACCCTTGTAGATCCATCTTGAACCTACCATTGATTTGTCAACCGGTCTTGGGACAATTTCCCATGCACTGTTTTGGACAATGGAGTTATACTCCTCCACCATTGCATCAACCCAAGTGGGATCCTGTGTTGATTCCTGAAAGGAAGATGGTTCAGTGACAATACATTTTCTCATGAGAGCCATGTATCCAGTAAATCAATCAGGAAATTGTCTCTATCTACACTGTGAACTAGGGGTTCCTACATTATGTGCAACATCTAGTCTCAATCTATCAGCTTTTGTAGTGCGCTTTCTGCCATTTTTGATGGATGGATCTGCATGAGTGGATTCCTCCACTCCATGAACCTCCTCATGTGTTTGATCCACATCTTGAGACTCATCTTTGGGAACCAACAGTTCCTCCTCTGTATGCATGTCTAGCTCCCTCTCAAGCGATAATCGCATGGCTTTCCCCTCATCGAATTTTATATCCCGTCGCATAACAATCATCTTATGGTTAGGCAAAGACACATGATAATTATGGGTTGTTTCTATGTACTCCACAAATATCCCAACTTCAGCAGTCGGTTCCAGCTTCTTCCTGGCATCCTTGGTCACATGCGCATAAACAGATAAGCCAAAAATCTTAAAATGAGATACATCAGGTTTCTTACCAGTGAAAGCTTCTTCAGGTGTACTCATGACAAGTACTCTATGAGGATAACGGTTTTGCACATAAACCGCAGTGTTGCATGCGTCTGCCCACAAATGCATTGGTAGGCCCTGATCATGCAACATCGCTCGTGATGCACCCACGATCATTCTGTTCTTCCTCTCTATGACCCCATTTTGTTGTGGGTTATGAGGCACTGTGAGTTCTCTTCGAATTCCTTTTTTGTTGTAAAANGTCATTTTAGTTAATTATTTCAAGTGATTATGAGATAATAGATTAATATTTATTGTCCAATTTATTTAAGGGAAAAATAAATTAGACACACATTTCTTGTTGGCTTTTCAACATTCCCAACTCGCTGCAACTCAAAACTACTCCAGTATGTGATCAACTGTCTTCAAAACATGCTCTGATACCAACTATCACAAAGGTGATAGTGGTGAAGAGCACCAAATTGACTCTAATACCAACGATCAACGATCACAGAGGTGACATTGGTGAAAAGCACCAACAATTCACAAAGAAAGCTCGGATACCAACTAGCATGCACTCACAGTGTTTCAAACTTGTACTCCACACGAATTACACTCTTCACTGAGGGCGTGCCCATAACTCAACCCCAAGTTAAAATGGAGTAGAGTTGCACACTCCAACTTTTATGCCAACAATGCCAACAACATAGATTATTTTAGGGGCTAAATTTCGCCAAAACTATTATTACAAAAACTATGGCCAAACATTTTACATTTTGCATATTAAGGACTAGTAAGATTAGCCCGTGTTTCTATATTTTAATATAAATTTCCATCCTTAAAATTATCTCTGACCAACAATCAAAATGCATGCCCAATTGTGTCCTTACTTCACAAATCTTATACTTTATATTATCCATACAACTTAAACCATAATCAAACCAAGAATACCAAAAACATGTAAACACATAAATTGGCACATTGTATAAATCTAACTGGCACCGACTCGTGCCTAACACCCAAACAATGTTTATTATACAAGATGCATTACGATACAATACAATGTTTTACAAGAAAGGGAGAACAAGGCTCATTACATAAGTTTACAAGAGTTGGCCAAGTCGCCAAGTCGCCTCTCGACTTGCCTACAACCCCATACACATACAACCTCCCAGCTATGTCGCAACCGAGTCTTCTTTACCATCTCTAAGTCTTCCTCCCTTCTGCGCGCACTATAAACCCCAAAATCATCCGTAATATTGCCCTCCACAATTTTTCCTACCAAACTCATCTTTTGAACTCGTTGCAAAAATCAACCCATCTCATCCCACGCGTCATGCCAAAAATTTCCTTAAGGCTAAAAATTAAAGGTGTGTAAAAATCCCTATTTCCTCATCATGAAAGCGACAACCAAATCTAAAAATATACTTTGAACAACAAATCTAGAGATTATATAAAAATATATTCCCAGCAATGATTCCAAAACCTCCCTTAAGGTTAAAATTGCATATGTGGCACGTTGAGACAAGGATACGTCAAAAGCGAGATTTTCAAATCCTCACCGTTCAATTAAAAAATTGCATATGTGGCACTTCCTGGCAAGCAAAGTTAAAAGTGAGAAATTGTTCTTATAAAAAATTGCATATGTGGCACTTTGCGGCAAGCATAGCTAAAAAGTGAGAAATTTTTCTTAGGAATAAAAAAGTTAAAGGCTTTGGCTAAGGTTGGACTCTTTTTATTGGAATTCTGCAACATGAAGAATCTGCACGCAATCATAATTTTAATTTTATGATTTATGTTTTAATTTTATGATTTATGTTGTTTAAATTACATTTTTTTGGATTCGGATTCAGTGTGCTAAAAAAATCCTGAAACACTCAAATTATTACGCTGAAAGGTGTACACCTATTGACAATGGACAGATTTAATAGGAGTTTAGTGCTTAATAAGTTTTTTATGGACAGGATTAAATATGGCTGGAATATTCTTAGTAGTCACACAAAATAAATGGCTGTGATTTCAATCATTAACTTCCTAGCTATTATAAAGAAATCCGTTTATGTGTTTACTTTTTTACATTTACCTAATCATATTTAAAAATTATTTTGATAGCTAAATGTAAGTGATTAACAGAAATTAAAATATTAACACCAGATAAATGAAGTTATTTGTTAATCAATAATAAAATTTAATAAATTCTTTACCATTAAATACCTTTCAGCGTTCTCTAGCTGCTATATTAGCGGGTGCTAGCTATTAACCACGAACATAATGTAATAAAAAATTAGAACGCCTTCAACACCCCATACAGAGTTTACTGTTTTCCTTCGATTTTCTTCCGCAGTACTTGCTGTGAGTCCTTTATTTGCGCGAGGACAGGGGAAGGATAGAATCTTAAAACGTTGCCAATTTCCGAAAGGCACGACAATTAGTGGATAAAAACCAGTACCTTGAATTTCTGGAATAAAATTCTTAGTTTGTTAAAAAATTCAGTAGAACATATCCTTTGATCCTGATTTCGACGCATAACCGTAAATCATTGATGATTCTCGAAACGTCGAAGAAATGAAAACATAGTAACATTAATATATATATATACATTAACTGTTCGCTGAGGAGATAGTTACAGTGTTCAATTACTGACGCTTGCTATTATACTTCTATCAATATATTCATGGCTAGATTACCTTTACTGAAACAACATCCTGAAACGGCTGTACAGAGGTTGGGTTATCAGAGAAGAGGCGAATAGTACAATATTTCACTGAGCTTCTATAGACTAGTGTATGACGCCATTAGCCGTGGCCGTGGGCTTGGGCGTGGGCGTGGGCGTGGGCGTGGGCATGGGCTTCTTACCCCAATAACCAGACGGCGATCGATGAAGGCGGCAACGAAAGGAGCCCTCGTGAGTGGTGGGAGAGCAGAGGCATGATTTATGCTCCGATTTTGGAGAAGAAGCGCTCGTTTCAAGATCTTCCGACGACGAAGTGTTGCTCATATACTTTGGCGATTTTAATCCCGACTCTGATTTCAACTTCAAACCATGGCGATGAACAGCCAAAGACGCCATTTCTGTACAGCAAAGCAACGCAAGGAGACGAAGAAGATGATAAAAATAACAGTATATACAAAATTCAGAAGCCCAAGACTGAGAAAGAGAGAGTACCCAACGAACTACAGGAAAATGAAAGTAGGTAATGGAGAAAAGGCTGAACCGCCGCGGTGCTTGGTGCACCAGAAGGCATCTGGCGTGTTTATATACAAATTCTTCTGTCGGTTAACAATAATGGAAGGGGTTCGCCCTTATCTTCGCATCTTCTCGCTCCGCCGGACTCTTCCGAAAGCTTTGCGCTCGCGAATCCATGCATGGGTCCCACGAACGCGCAAAAGAGGGCCCTGATTTTTACACCAACGCCCATATAACATCTTATCGTCTAACCGCCCTCCAGTTTCAATTCCAGGCCACTGAATATTCTGAGGAGAATTTATACCTTATCTGCCACGTGCGTGAAATATCCTTTAATGTAGATTTATTGATGCATAATTGGTTGGAATGGGTGATTTAACAAGTGGAAAATTATTAGTCTGGAGAATTTATACCTTATATACCACGTTATCTACCACGTGGAATATTCTTTAAAGTAGATTTATGGATGGCATAATTGGTTGGAATGGAGTGATTTCACAGGTGGAAAAATGTGATTCATTTATATTGTATAAACTAGTATATCTCTTAAGCGGGTGAATGAGAATGTAAGTAATTTGAGAGAAGTTTTCATATTAATGTTGTTAATTGAAATCATAAAGATTTTATAATTACAATGATCATATTTGAGGTTGGTTCACTATTTTGATGAACTGTGACAATAAATCTCAAATTGATGAAAAGATTATATGTCTTGAAAATAGAGAGTGTAAATCTTCACACTCAAGAACTTGATATATATTCTAGGTTAAATTTTATAATTAAATGTATAATCTTTACCCTATGAATTTATTTTAAACATGATAATGAAAATATCAATGATGATGAAATTTTAAAACAATATGTTTTTGTTTCATATGTTTTGGTGGATAAAAAAAAATAATAATAATATTTGTATTTGATGATGAAAAAATCAATTTGCATTATCAAATCTTATGAAAAGTAAGGAAATACTTAGTTAACTTAAAAAAAATATTTCTATATTAAAAAAAATTTAAAAGAAATGTTTCTTAATTATCATATTTTTTATTAACTAAAAAAATATATAAACATTGATATATTAATACCATTAATTGATTTGCTATTCAGGTGATAATGGCCGGCAAAAGTCAAAAACATTTTAGTTAAATATAAAAATATTTAATTCTAAGATAAATTTGAAAATAAAGATATTGGCTTCAAGACAAATCGCAAATATAGCATCTCTAATTCCAAAGCAAATTTTAAACTTTAAATTAAAGATATATAATTTCATGATAAATTAGAAATCTGGGAAAAAAAAATACATTATTTAATTTCAAGACAATTTATAAGTTTTGAAATAAAAATATTTGATTCCATGACAAATTATAAATCTAAGAATGAAGATTTTAATTCCACCACAAAACAAGTTACAAAATTGTAGACAAAGATATTTAAATCAAAGACAATTTACAAATCTGAAAATAAAAATATTTAATTTGAGAATAAAAATATTGAGTCGAAGGAAAAATCTGAAAAAAAAAATATTTAATTAGATGGAAAATTACAAATTTCCAAATAAAGATATTTTATTCCAAAACAAATTAAGCAAAAAATAAATATTTAAAGATATTTCATTGCTAGTGAGCTTTCCCTTAAAACTCTGTTAGCTTTCCTTTTCCAATATAAGCATTGGATACATGCATAAGTGGAAGTGTTACAAGGACATCACTACTTGGAATTTTGCAATTGGACAAAAGAGGAGAATGGAGGAACCTCACCCCTCCTTTATCTTCACTGAGTTACTCTTTTCAACCTACTATG
>JZKD02S2415661.1:17890-28447 GCA_000966675.3 Picea glauca | reverse complement strand
ATAATGGATGCGAGACCAAGGACAATGATCGTTGGCTAAACATATTTTAAATTTAAATTTGCTAATATGATATATTTTAGTTTTTTGAAAATATAAAATTTATTATAATTCCATTTGATATATTTTAGTTTTTTGAAAATATAAAATTTATTATAATTCCATTCTCAATACCAGTGAGACATTTTATGTTTGAATTTAAAATTTTAAGGAATTACTTCTAATTAAGTGGCAGAGACTGTAAGTGATGCCTCCGCTACTTGGTGGGTGGAGGTTTATTTGTTTCACATCGAGAAACTTATTTTTGAATTTAAAATTTTAAGGAATTACCTCCAATTAAGTGGCAGAGACTGTAAGTGATGCCTCCGCCACTTGGTGGGTGGAGGCTTATTAAGTGTCTCACATCGAGAAACTTATCTTTGAATTTAAAATTTTAAGGAATTACCTCCAATTAAGTGGCAGAGACTAGAAGTGATGCCTCCGCCACTTGGTGGGTGGAGGCTTATTAAGTGTCTCACATCGAGAAACTTATTTTTGAATTTAAAATTTTAAGGAATTACCTCCAATTAAGTGGCAGAGACTGTAAGTGATGCCTTCGCCACTTGGTGGGTGGAGGCTTATTAAGTGTCTCACATCGAGAAACTTCTCCGGTGAGAGATGGGTGAATAAAAACTTTAACCCAACACGTAGGAGGGTGATGGGTTATCAATGCAGAAGGAGGTTTGGTCCGGTTTCAAGCACAATTGGAGTAAAGGATTATATCAGTAGTACTTTGTTCATCAACTTCACGTGGGAAGAGACCTTCAATGGGAATGATGATGATGTAGGAAATCATTAACTACCGTGGCATCACTTGTCTTAACAATAGGGGAATGAATTGGATGTTTGCAAATAAAGGGATCGTGGCATATAAAACTAATGCCAGTTGTGTCAACATGGCCAATCGTAAGGCACCTTTCCCTGATAATTCTACATTAATATTTGCTTGCAAGCTTTGTGGGGTTTGGGGATGCATGTTGTTCATACCAATGTCATTATCCATTTGTATAGCTTTTACTTTTCTAGCTAGGTCATTCTCAGTTGGGCATCTAAAGGAGACGAAGTCCCCTCTATCCTTGGGGGCAAGCTCTTGGAAAGCAGTCAAAATTAGAGCAAGGTTTGGCATGCCATTAGTTTTATACCTTGCACCCATATTCACTTGGTGGTAGCCTTGACCAAACAATTTCGCTACCTTTGGTTGATCTCAAGGTGACTAGATTTAGTATGCAAAACCAAATATTGGGCTTTCCTAGGTATGCATAGAACCCACTCCTTGGCTCTGCAACTCTAGGTGGGTGACACTACAATGGGGGACACGTCAAAGGTTCAATAGACCGAAGATAGCAAATGGGGAAGGCTAGGGAGTCCAATGCGAACAAGGACGCGATCAACTTCAAAGGCATCGAGGTGGAGAAGGCCACCCTCAAGGCCTTACAAGGCTACAAGGAAACCATACCCCAACATGTGCAAAATAAAATGAAGGGATTACTTGACATAGTCAAGCAAAAAAGAGCACATATTTCCATGTAGTGAATCCTGGATGAAATGCATAATTTGGTCAAGGATACAGGTTCCTCAAGGTCGAGGGACACTAAAGTGTTTAAAGCAATGAAATTCCACTGGATGGTGAAGACATTGGTGACCACCACTTTGGAAAATCTGTAGCATTTAGAGCAAGAAACCTATGACAGATTACACAGACCAGAGGCCAAATTCACTGTGTTGTGCTTGGTGGTAATTGGGCTAAGTTTGAAAATCACAGACTAGAATGAGGAAGAAGGAGAAGGAAGGGTAGAGGTTATTGAGATCTCGAGCTCTATTGAAACAAATGTCAACCCAATCACCATTGATGATTTTTGGATGAGAAGAGCTCGACTGAAGATAAAGGAATAAGGACTCTAAAGACCTAGGCTCTTCCAAACCCAATCTCCTTTAATCTAGACTATGAATATCTTTTGTATTGTGATCATCATCCCTAATGCACTCATTGTGCTGGTGGTTACCTGTATAAATTTATATACCTCTTTTATCTTAAGTTGTTTGTTAATTATATTGGTTATGATAAGATGCTATATGAACAAAGTTTAAAACAGTGCATATGAATTTTCTATATAAAGCCAGACATCTGAGTTTTGACGAAGAAAAAAAAAAAAAAAAAATTAGGGCAAACCTTAAGATGACTCTGTTTGTAAACTTTTTGTACGAATAAACCAATTTACTAAAAAAATTAAGGAATTAAAATTTTATAAATTTAAATATATATATTTATAAATGGTGTGATAGAGTGAATAAATACAATTGAATTTAAAAATATTCCAAATCCAACTATTTTTGTACACTCTGCAGCAAGCGCTTACGTACTATGATTTGTAACCTTCTTCTCACGTCGTGTCGAAGATGGTGTGGTAGTGACAACTATACCAACATTCATTCTACGGATCATGGAGGTTGGGGAGGATATGGTGACAAAATTTTGGTATCTACGATACCCCACATCTACCCCACACACCACGCAATTTATTCACGCACGTTTCCAACCAGCCGAATTAAATAAAACACGTGCGATGCTCATCTAACATGATTGTGACGCATAGTCTACACACGGTAGACCCGTCATCCACGTCTCATGGCGCTGACCTAACTTCCACCCTTTGCAAGGTCGCGCCGTGACAAAATTTCAACCGTGCTCAAAGCATCTCTCCATCTCGTTTGGGGCAACTCACCGAGAAAGAGAGAAAAACACCGCCAGCGTGTCACTCAGGACTTACTCACCCGCCGTCTCCCCTCAGCTTCCCACGGGGCCTTTATAATCTCATCAACACAACAACAGGTTCAGGGTCTGCACAATTCAAAAAATAAACTTTATTCTTCAGTGTATAGAATTGGGAAGCAATGGGGATTGAACATGAGACGAGAATAGCCGAAGAGGAAGGATGGGTGAGGGGCACCGTTATTGGGGCCGGAGCTTTTGGGACTGTCAGCCTTGCCATGAGCAGGTCTAATGGCCAACTCTTCGCAGTCAAATCCACAGCCAGTTTTAGCTTGGCTTTGGAGAACGAGTACCACATTTTGCGGTCTCTGGATTCTCCATTCATCGTTCGCAGCCTGGGGCGCGCTAAGAGCTTCGAGAATGGAGTAGGAGTGCACAATTTGTTCATGGAGTACATGCCAGGTGGCAGCGTAGCAGATCTGCTGACTAAGTTTGGAGGGAGGCTGGACGAATCTGTGATCAGGGTGTACACGCATAGCATCCTACATGGAATCCATTACCTCCACAGGCAGGGGATTGTGCACTGTGATATCAAAGGGAAGAATGTTCTTGTGGGTGCCAATGGTGTGAAGCTTGCTGACTTTGGCTCTGCCAAGAGGATTGGCGATGAGGGGGAGGGCAGGAAGCCGCTCCAATTGAGGGGGACCCTTCTGTGGATGGCTCCAGAGGTGCTAAACCAGGTGGAGCAGGGGCCTGCTTCTGATATTTGGTCTCTGGGCTGCACTGTGCTGGAGATGGCCACTGGCAGGCATCCATGGAGCCAAGTTTCCAATCCCCTCGCCGCAATGTATCGAATTGGATGCACAGAGGAGCTGCCTGAGTTTCCTGCATCGCTTTCACCTCAGATCCGTGATTTCCTAGAGAAATGCTTTCGGAGAGATCCCAAGAAGAGGTGGACCAGTGCAGAGCTGCTTAACCATCCTTTCCTAAATAAGGACTTCTCTACCATGAAAGAAGAGAAGGCTATCAGGGGTCCGCCGTCCCCAACTAGTCATTTGGATTTTGGGAATCAAATATGGGATTCCTACTTTTCTCAGACTACTCCCATTCTGTCACTCAACATCCCTAGCCCAGCTGGGGAATTCAATGCAGAGGCTGACAGTAAAAGTTCAATTCAGCAATTCTCAAGGCCTTCTCCAAGGGACAGAGTCATGGCACTAGCCACAGCTTGTGTTGCTGACGGGCCTAATTGGTCTGCAAATCCTCCTGGTCAGTGGATTGTTGTAAGATCTTCCAAAGACAATCCTCCAACTCCAGATAACCTTCTGTCGATATCGGACATTAGTGATGGCTCCGCCCTTCAGGAGCTTCTATACAGAGAAGAAGATTGCAGTTCTGGCTCTAGAGCCGGCAATTGGGAAGAGTTGCAACCAGAAGGTGAACAATACAAGTGCTCAGAGTCCGCAGTCTTTGTAGCGCAGACTCCGAAGGAATCATCTTCCAGCACTAGTGCTGAGACTCTGCAACCTGGCTTCTTTTCTATGTCGGTGACACCCCCTTTGATTGATGAAGCTATGGAATTTTATGAAAATTATTTTCAAAGCATTGTTGGTGGTGATCCTGGCATTCATAACAGATCAGTCCCGGGACAGCCATTTAATACTTTCGATGTTAAGTGGTCCTCTACCACTGAGAAGGGAGTAGCTTGCCGCCTCTGTTGGAGTTACATGTGCACTAGAGAATTTTGTCATAGAATTGTCACAAAGGGGCAGTTGTACATTCACTGCAGAGTTTATACATCATATAATTTTTATACAAAATCAACTCCAATTGAATTTATTGGGTTACATTTGCCCTTGATAATATTACTTTTTTGTTCTCTACAAATAATCACATATAGCATACACATCAGGCACAACCAATAGACATCATATCAGTTCAGAGGCATATCCACTATGCATATAAGGGATAACCTGGCCTTACAGCTAGCCCAAGGTAGAGGCCTTAACTTTGCTGTTCAGAAAAACTAAGGATAGACCAGGTACATTTGATTACAGCCCAATGACAGTTTTTTTTAACATTATTATTGACCCTTTCTTTGTTTTTTAATTACTTTAAAGCAAATTGTGACTTCACAGAGTGGTTTTTCACTTCTCCGTTTATGGTTGTTTTAAATGGTTTCTTCCACTCCAAGAAGAGCAATTTCCTTTATGAAAAAACCTCTTCTGACTTTGCACAGTGGTTTTTCACTTCTTTGTTTATGCTTTTTTGAAATGATTTCATTGACTTCAAGCAAAACAATCTCCTTTATGAAAATCCTCATCTGACTTTGCAGAGTGGTTTTTCACTTCTCTATTTATGATTTATTGAAATGATTTCTTTGACTTTAGTAGGCAAAGCAATCTCCAAAAACCTCTTCTGACTTTGTAGAGTGGTTTTTCACTTCTCTGTTTATCATTTTTTCAAATGATCTATTTGACTTTAGGCAAAGCAATCTCCTTTATGAAAAACCTCTTCTGACTGTGCAGAGTGTTTTTTCACTTCTCTGTTTATGATTTTTTCAAATGATTTTTTTTACTTTAAGCAAAACAATCTCCTTTATGAAAAACCTCTTCTGACTTAGCATAGTGGTTTTTCACTTCTCTGTTTATGATTTGTTCAAATGATTTCTTCGACTTTAAGCAAAGCAATCTCCTCAATGAAAAACCTCTTCTGACTTTGCAGAGTGTTTTTTCATTTCTATGTTTATGATTTTTTCAAATAATTTCTTTGACTTAAAGCAAAAGCAATCTTCTTTATGAAAAACCTCTTCTGACTTTGCAGAGTGTTTTTTCACTTTTCTGTTTATGATCATTTCCAATGATTTCTTTGACTTCAAGCAAAGCAATCTCCTTTATGAAAAGCCTCTTCTGACTTTGCAGAGTGTTTTTTCACTTCTCTGTTTATGATTTTTTCAAATGATTTCTTTGACTTCAAGCAAAGCAATCTCCTTTATGAAAAACCTCTTCTGACTTTGCAGAGTGGTTTTTTACTTCTCTGTTTATGATTTTTTCAAATGATTTCTTTGACTTAAAGCAAAGCAACCTCTTCTGACTTTGCAGAGTGTTTTTTCACTTCTCTGTTTATGATTTTTTCAAATGATTTCTTTGACTTCAAGCAAAGCAATCTCCTTTATGAAAAACCTCTTCTGACTTTGCAGAGTGGTTTTTCACTTCTCTGTTTATGATTTTTTCAAATGATTTCTTTGACTTCAAGTAAAACAACCTCTTCTGACTTTGCAGAGTGGTTTTTCACTTCTCTGTTTATGATTTTTTTCAAATGATTTCTTCAACTTCAAGCAAAGCAATCTCCTTCATCAAAAAACTCTTCTGACTTTGCAGAGTGGTTTTTCACTTCTTTGTTTATGATTTTTTCCAATGATTTCTTTGAGTTCAAGCAAAAACAATCTCCTTTATGAAAAACCTCCCTTGACTTTGCAGAGTGTTTTTCCACTTCTCTGTTTATGAATTTTTCAAATGATTTCTTTGACTTCAAGCAAAACCAAACTCCTTTATAAAAAACCACTCTGACTTTGCAAAATGGTTTTTCATTTCTCTATTTATGATTTTTTAAAATGGTTTCTTCGACTCCAAACAAGAGCAATCTCCTTCATGAAAACCTCTTGTAAAGTTGCCTTTCGTTGGGTTAGTGTGTCATACATTAATAATTTATAAACAAATATAAACTTCAAGATAATACCGGAATTCACTGTGCAATCTTATTTTTGAAAATTGAACTTGGAAGGGGCTTATAAATATAAATATTTTTTTATTGAATTTACTTTTAGCTAAATGACATTTATGTTGGAATGTCTATTAAGTTGTGAATTATATATATAAATATATAAAATAAAAATAAAATTAGATAATTAAAATATAGATTTTTGAATATATATATAAATAGATCCCCTATCTTATAGGGGATATATTTTCCTTTAGAATTATTCTAAATAAAAAGATCTTATATATATAAATTAAATTATTATTAATAATATTAAAATTATGTTATTTTGAAATTTAATAGATATAAATATAAATTTTAGTGAAATTTTATAATAATGTTAAATATATACTATTTCAAATATTTCTACAGAATTTGGAATAAGTATATACTATTCATAAACGAAAATAGGTTTTTGTTTATGAATGTGATAAGTAGATAAAGAGGAACAAATAACACTTGGATGTGTAATTAGTTTAATTATATATATATATATATATATATATATATATATATATATTAATGATAGATAGTGAATGTAAATAAAGATCACCATTACTCAATCTAGATATTTTTTATTAGCTCATCTTATAAACATTTTTAATAGTTGAACAACTAAATTATTGGAAGATACTATTCTATTTGTATCCCCACCTTCCAATCTTGCATCCTCCTTCCTATCTTCAAAGTAGATTTTTTTTTTTTTTTTTAAGATGAAAGGTTTAAGAGATGTTTTCACATTTATGAATGGATGATACATTTATGAATGAATGCCATCTCTAATAAACTAACTCGTTAGACTAAGTGTGAATTTCTTTTATCTTTATAAATGCTTAATAAATAAATAATCATAAAAATTATATCAATTGATATATCCAATTAAAATCCAAAAGTTTATATGTGAATTTTTAAAATCTTTATGCATACTTATGAGATTTTTTACTCTTGAGTTTTTTTCATACTTATCTTAACAATATATTTATGAGATTTCTTAGTCTCAAGTTTTTTTCATACTTATCTTAACAATACACAAAAAATTACTAAATTATTACAAAACACATGTTAAGCTTGTACAAAATGGCTAATTCAACGATAATTCACTTAGCAAGTGCACAATTGCAGGGGGTATTTCCAAAACTCCTCCATACTGAATACTTCATGCGAACCTATCATCTCATATGGTTTCTTGGCTCCCATGACATCTCCATTTTGTCCCTGTCAAGGACTACATCCCCTACATCTCCATAAGCATTATATGTTGTAATAGTGATGGTCATCGAATCAACTCATTTAATACTCCCCTTATTTGAGAGGACTCATGTAATGTCCAATAGGATATAGCCTAAGTGATTCCCGTAGGCTATAGTTAGTGGAGAAAAAGGGAATCAATCAATATTTAATGTCATCAGAGTGGAAAAGTAATCTTTTTAAAAGGTGACATTGAGTAATTAGGTAAAAAGGTGTTTTAAATGACTTTGAGTTAATAAAGTCACTTTAATTTATTAAAAGGGTAAACGGGTCAAAAAATGGTCAATGAGGAAATAAAAAGAGAATGAGGGTGCCCTCTCTCATTATGCATTTGTTATTTTCAAAAAACGAAATTGACAGAGCTCTTGTGGCTTTGATTCTTGGAACAAAAAACCCTAGAGAGTTTGGGTTTGGGTTTGGTGGTAAAACTATCTACCCTAGCCGATCGAAGAAGGAAGATCACTTAGATCTTTTATTATGCTTCATTGTGGTTTACTTTTATCATTTGGCAGTTGAGTTCTACAATTGTAGAGTTTGATTTTGCTCGTATGAGAGCTGAGTTCTTATTGCTCAGACATACCATATCATTTGGACCGAGTTTATCTTTGTTGGGTCAAGTTATTAGTTGAAGAGATGATTTCTTCAAGTGTTGGTAGAGTTTTTGGTTGCTTGGGTCTGAGTTTCCTTTGTTGGCTGCATTCTTTTCCTGCTAGGGCTTGTTTCTTCTTTGTTGGGCGGATTCTAGACTTGTTGGGGCCGAGTCTAAGCTTATTGGGGCCGAGTTATACTTGTTGGGCCTGTTATCGCACAGTTTGTAGGAAGGGTTTAGGTAGCTTGAGTCAAGGCATCAAACTGGCATAACAGGAGCTTCCCCACCCACTGTCACCTCGATGGGGAGTTCTTTCTATTTAGGGTGGCTAATCCCAAGGGAGACGTCCCTAGTAATCTGGGGTTCTGAAGGAGAAGGATCAAGGTTTAAGACTAAGGATAGGCTTCCCTTCACAGATCACTGCCAATAGAGATAGTCAAAGAAGATATTCCACTGATAAGGGCACCTGTTTGCGAGACAAGATAGATAAAACTAAAATGTGCTGCAGTGGTTGGTACTTCAAATATTAATGACTATCTTCAAAATATATATGAGCAATGATCAAATGTAATTATTGACGAAGTTAATGATTACTAAACAAAGACAAATGACTTATATCACTTCTTCAATAAATGCATAAGAGATATGGGCATTCAATGTATAAGATCAAATCCTTGTATTATGTCACGATGCAATTCATATCATAAATCTGCTCATATAAATATATTTGTTGCGTCAAAAATGCAGAATTAGGGTGACGTCAGCCTTAGTATTAGGTCAATTTTGGAAGGCAAAAAGTGAACGTTTTGCACAAATAAGACAAAGAAAGTAATCTACACTTCAATGCCAACCAAATCACAGAGTTTTATACTCAAATCAGGGTCAAAAAGAGACTTGACGTCACAAATAATGTTGCTGCTGCAAAGGTGACGTCAGCCCTAGAATCAAGTTAGTTTGAAAGACAAAGAGAAAGACGTTTTGTTAAACAAGCTTATGGATATGATCAATAAATCAAAGTCTATCAAATCAGGTGACAAATGTCAAAACGTTTCAAGTCAAGCAAGGGTTTTAGACAGGTATGACGTCACCTATAATGTTGTTGTCTTAGGGTTAGGGTTAGCTAGTCAAAGAGGTGGACGTTTTTGACAAATCAACTAATGAAAATACTTGAAACCTCTATGGCTACAAAGACATGAGTCAGCTGCAACCTTTCATCCAAACACAAGTTAAAAATAGGCAAGACATCATCATCATTCTAGGGTTAGTCTAGACGCTAGGGTTAGTTAGGGTTTCAAATAGAAAGAGTTTTGAAAGAGTGTTTTAAGCACAAAAAGTTCAACGTTGTACTTCTAGACTAGTGCCTTGGGTTAATGGAGTCAAATGGAGAGAAGCTAATGGATTGAAGAAATTTAAACCTAAGGACAAGAGGATTGGGTTTAATGGTGCTGCTATGGCAGGGCCACTAAATCAAAACCCTAAGAGGAGAAGGCTTATTTAGGTGTAGCTAAGGATAGGCCTAGTGCTCCTTCTTTCCTTAAGACTCTTTTGGCCAAACGACTAGCTAATAAACACAAATCTATGGCTGAAAAGTGTTGTTTAAAGACAAGGCTTTTCAAAACCCTAGAAGCAAACCCTAGGTGTAAAATAAATTAGGCCTAGGACGCCTTCTTTCTTCAATTTATGTTCAAAGCTAACTCAAGAAAAGAGAATGGCTAGTGTAGCTATGGCTAGGCTAAACCTTCTCTAATCAAATGGCTAATAATCTTTTACCATGGGGACATGAAGCCACAACCTTCTTGTGTGTTGGCTCCCTAGGGTTTTAATGATTAAGCAAATACTAGCAATGTAACCATACAAGTAAGCAATTCTACCTACAACCATTCAATAAAGAAGTTTTGCATGCAAAATGTACTTACTAATTCATGAAGAAGCTTATCAAACCCTAGTTGTAAACCTTCCAATGATAAATAGCACCATGCACATGCCAAAAGATAATCCTCCAAGATGTAGCGCTTCAACTCCACAAGACAAGAATAACCAAGAAAAAGACTAGAAAGTATCTCTCACAAGAGAGCAAGTTGTGTTGTGTCCAAATGAGGGTAAAACATCCTCAATTTATATCATCTCTATGACCTTTAATTAACAAATAGGTCATTAAAAACAGCCGACAAGGATGACTTTACAATATTTCATTATTTGTCACTTAAAATGCTAA
>JZKD02S2415661.1:3956-17880 GCA_000966675.3 Picea glauca | reverse complement strand
TACTAAATTTTAGTTACATAACTTGTTATTAATCAACTCTAGCTATCAATTCTAGTATTTGCATATTAGATAGAGATTTATATTCCAAAAATGACAAAGTAGGTTATATTTCAGTATTTTGCTTTATTATTTAGAAAAAGCAAAGGAAGATATCTCAAAATCTTAAATAAATAAAATAATGACTTAAATTTATGATTTTTAAAAACCAATTAATGTTAATTATAACTACTATATAATTTAGAATAATTACATTTAAATGAAAGTTATATTATAAAATGTTTTATTAAACATTTTTTCATATTAATACATTTAAGTATTTTACATTTTACATTACATCAACAAACTATTGCATAAGCCAACTATGCACAACTAACTATGCACCAAGTGATGGAGCAAATTGATTAGAATATCCTATTCAAATACCATGATCATTCCAACATCATTAAGCATTTTCTCAATCCTTTTGTCATCACATGCATGACCCTTTGTATGTATCATAAAACAAAAAAATATCTCACTAAAAAACAATAAGCGATGGCCTTAGAATTGCCAAGACGCTCCATAGAAATGAAGTGTTTAGGCAAATTGCAAATCAAAGTTATGCACTTAAAATACAATATAGCATAATTATTATCTTCCTCGAATTCCATGAGTTATATTTTTCATGATTCACAAATAATAAATATAATTTTCATCATAAATAACATGTAACTTTGGGCTTACCTTAAAGTATGGAACCATACTTTTGGCCTCCACTATAGTGTGAAGGCAAAGATTTCCAATCAAATAGAGTTGTAATGGGAAATGATATTTAGATTAAATAGTAAGATATAACTCTTTTGGAAGTATTGATTTGAGACACAATTAGATAATAATTGCGTATTTAAAGGATTTCATACCTTAAACTCACCTAATCCATTTTTGTTAAGGACGTTGCAAGGCTTACATAAAGGATTTCATACCTCAATTCCAAAACTCTATACAATACACAAATAGTTGATTACCTAGTGTATCTAAGGTTGGGGGATGTTAAATATAACCTTTTTCAATACTTCAATCTAGAGAATTGGCATAAATGATATACTCAAACTTGTTCTATGGCATCTAGACTTTTGTAATCACTGAATTGCTTCATGTACTACAAAGATCTTTCAAGCACCCTGCATAAAGATAATAACATGATTAATAACTTGCAAATGTAGTTTTCAAATAACAATAAAGTCAACAAAAAACTGGTGCCCATACCTAACATACCCCTATTCCTTCATAAAATTTACCACTTAATTCATATGAAATATAGCTAATATGGAGGGAAAGGAAGGTATAGAAAAGTACTTCTATTTGGACAAAAAAAATGTTTTTATTGTGGCATTTGAGATGACAAATCATTAGTCATTTTCCTACATTGTTCAACTCTTCTCTCCGGAACTAGTGCAAACTCAGAAGACATCAAACATTTAGAAAAATCTTCATTACATGAAAACCTAAGAAACCTTAGGCCCTCTACCATGTACCACCTAAACAACCTCTTAATAGACTTGATCTACAACTATTTGATAGAGGAATTAACTAGGTGATTGAGAGCAAACTCCGTATGCTTAAAGAATTGCATTAGGTCCTATGAGAGAACATACAAAATACTAATAAGACATATGTGGTAATACAATTGTTAATTGGATAAATGACTCCTACTAAAAATATAACCAAAATTCGGTTGTATACCTTACTCAAAAAAGATAAATCAATGAAAAAGAGGATAGGGCTAGGTTAGAACTCACTTTGCATACCCTAAATGAACTAGCCCGAACCCTCAAACTTGTTTTTAGTTTGAAGAATTAGTGCTCTATTGCTAATTTCACTGTCCCATTGCAAATCAATTCAAATTCATGTACAAGTTGCTCCAATTTCTCTTATAAGTTGCAGAATAGAGGCAAATGGGTAGGTCAAATGAAGCAAGGCTAGACAACCTATAGAGGGCTAGAAATAAAAACAATGTGAACGTACCCAAAGGAGATTTAATTATCACATCAATTTTGCAATCATGCATACTTGCAACACCAATGATTCTCTCCTTTGAGACTACAAGGAAAGCACCTTGTAACAAAGGTTTTTGTGGAGGTTTTTAGTGTTACAAGATTTGGAAAATTTTTCGAAAAAAGCCTTCGCTACAACCTTCACTATTAGAAGCAGAGGTTTTAACATATGTTCCATATAACTAAAACAATTTGGGCGGGGGGAGGTTTTAACGAATGTTTTTTTTGTTGGTACTTGAATTGTTAAAACACACTGGTGTGGTATTGAGTATCATGTGCCGATGCGTCCACATAAATAAAAAGCATAGATGCTTCCACATAAATAAAAAGCGGTGTGTACACATAAATAAAAAACACCGATGCTTTTTATGTTTATGCATGCATTGATGCGTATTGTAATCATGTGCACCAAAATGTTTTGAAATGATAAAAATATAATTGTATACTATGTCATTTAAAGTAGCATTGATTTCTCACAAATTTTAGCACCAGTGCGTATAACTCATAAAAATGCACCGTTTGGTGAATTCAAAAGAATGCAGTGCACCAATATGTATATATTTTAATTATTTTTTTTTTTACAAATTTTCAATTAATCATCTCAAAATCAAATATTTTTTATAATAATATTGATTTTTATATTTTTGTTCTTGCGTTTTGATATAATGATTACATTAATGCATTATCCAACATATTACACCTCTATTATTTGTAACAATGTAAATCATCCATATATTAATTAATCAACAACACACCAATTGACAATGCAATAAAATAAGAAACCCATTTTATTATATATGAATAAGTGACTCATCTTCATACAAAATGGAACAATGTAAAGGTCCACAATAATCAAAATGCAACCAATATGTAATTATTACACTCATTGGTAACATGTCCTCATGCAATTGGGACAATATATCGAGTAAATTAAACAAAATCCTTGATTTTCACAGACAAATATTCCAAAACACACGACTTGTAATAACATTCAATTATATTGATTGTCATTCGACATCACTTGAATTGCTATCATTGCTCGAGCTACATGCATGCCTCATTTCTTCATCACTTGTAGGTGATATTGTATTTTAGTTATTTAACCTGATGTTTTCTTGATCGACTTGTTTTTTATGCTCCACCTCTTCAAGTTCCATCTACAAACATAGAAACAAAGTGTAATACATATATCTACATTTATAAACAGTAGAATATACATGATTGCGTAAATCAAAAAGTGTACCATAGCAACAACTGTTTCATAAACAATACACATTCTTTTGAAGCCATGTTGCATGTCATCTCTCAAAATCTCTTATGTTGGATGCACTCAATACTTTGTTCCCTACATGTTTAATACGCTATGACAAAGCACAATCAATATAATTAATATAAAGGTTTCTTGTTGTTCTATTAATTATAAAACAAGGGAAGTTAAACAATATAGCTACTTACAATTTGTTGAATTAAGCCTTGATGCTTCAACATTTACTCACAACCCATACTTAACACAATGTCTATCAATTCTTCAATTGGCTTTTCTTTGTATGTTAGCACCTATTAGAAGACATCCATGGATGACTGTAAATTTATTATTTAAATATAAAGATCATAACAAAGATGAAATTTTAAGTAAGACTGAAAATATAAGTACTCACAAACTTTGCAATCAACCCTTTTATTCCTCGTCATCCTATCTTATGTGCTGAATGGGCTTCAATTTTTTCTTTTCTACAATAAAACAATTGAAAATTAGTATTTCATGCAATAATTAAATTCGATGTATATAAAAAAATAAATGAAAGATTATATACATGTGATGCACATTGTAATTGTTGGGATGGTTCCTCCTGCGATGCAATTATGTTCATTTCTTTTACCATCTCATTGTACATTTTTTTGGACATCCCCATCAATGTGTATTGGTTTTTCCCTCATTTGTCCCTTGGAATTTCCATGCCATGCCTTAACCAACACACATCATTAATTTAAATCTACAGATAATTTAAATATATTATTTTTTTAATACAACTTAAAGAACTTGTCTTGTTCTCTTGTTGGGATGAGCTACCATCGTGCTCGTTGTTTTCCTTAAACTTCTATTAGTCATATTCTATAAAAAAAAAAGACTGTAATCATCATATATAAAAATTACAATTATTTTTTACAAAATAAGATTTCGGTGCTCATAATAAACTAGTATGCATCGGTGTGTTAATAATATGTATACACATCGATGCTTTAATAATATGTATACGCACCAGTGCTTTAATAATGTGTATACAAACTGGTGCTCTATAAATTAATAGAAGCATCAATGCCTCATTACTCTTTATTGCGCACTTAAAATACGATGCTTTCGATATTAAAAACAAGGTTTTTTTTTTAGTTTTTTTTTTAAACTCTGCAATGTTGTTGATATGAACATCTGCACCGATGCATTATTCCTATACAATGCACACTGCGAACCACACAATAAGTTTTTAAAAAGAAAACTAACATCAATAGGGTTTGGGATCCAATGCAATGAATGATCCCATTGCAACGGATACCAAATGCCCCATATACAAGTTAAGAAACCCTATAAAAATCTATTTCTGAAAAAAAAATCTACTCGTGAAATATAGAGGGGAAAGGCAAGAGAAACAACAAGGAAGCTAGAGATTCTATTACTGAATGCAACTATGAAACCCTTTTTTTTTATAGTGCATTGAAATTTGTTTGAATCAAATATGGAAAAGATTGAGATGATGAATAGAATAAAATCACATACCTGGAATTTCTCCTCTGCAAATTTGTATGTAAATCCGACTCTTAAAAAATATCTACCCACTCCAAAGACTTTGCTCGTAAATCTCTCTTGCATAAATCTGCCCTCTAAAATTTGGCAAAATAATGAAATAATGATTAGGGTTTTGATTTATAAACACATACATTTTGAAAGTATACAATTCCCGCTCATTTTTTCCTTGTATATTTCGGTGCATTGATTTAGTTTGGTAATATTTTTTTTTATTTTACCCTTTAACAATGTGCTCGACAGTAAGATGTGCCAGTGTGTTTTTTTACCAGAACGCACCAGGGTTGTATTGGTTTTTAAGCGCACCATGGAAGGTTTATGGTTTTTAAATTATTATTATTATTTGTTTAAGAATCAATTGTTCTGGTGTGCTTTGTTATTGGGGGAGCACTGGTGCACTTTGTTATCGGGGAGCACTAGTGTGATTTTTTATCGAGGAGCACCATGATGTATTTTATCATTTTAGTATTTTATATTAATACCGGTTATCCGTGCGTTTTGTTTGTTGAGCACCAGGGTGTTATGTTTTGTAAGATAAGTGGTGCAATTGGTTGAATTAGGAGCACATTTTTTCTGGTGCGAACTTATTTATACGTGCACAAGTATGCTTTGTTATAGGGGAGCACCACAATGCATTTAATTTTTTATATAAAAAAATGATACTTTAGTATTTCATATTAATAGCAGTTATCAGTGTGCTTTATCGTTAAGAACTAGTGTGCATAGTTGACTTAGGAGCACTGATGCGCATGGTAAACTTAGGCGCACCTATGTTAAAACCTCTATAAAAATCTCTACCCACCCGCCTTAAGTCGACTTACCGCACCAATGCGCCTTAAGTTGACTTACCGCACCAATGCGCCTTAAGTTGACTTACCGCACCAATGCGCCTTAAGTTGACTTACCACACTAATGCGCCTAAGTAAACTTAGGGCACACTGGTGCAGTTGGCCGACTTAGGCACACCGATGTTAAAACTGTAAGTTTTAAACCTGTGAAGTAAAACAATGCATATAGTTTCTTAATCAAAACAAAAATTAATCAATGGCTCATACACGTAGTACACAGAGATTTACGTTGGAAACCCTTAACTGGGAGAAAACCAACCTTCCTTAGTGTCGCACCTTTCAACTCTTCATTGTATTAATTTCACCATTCACCATACAATATATACAATATTTTAGGTATTCTGTAGCTACCAAAACCCTAATCCATTAATCTGGGATTAATTTAGAAAACCGCTAAAAATAGAAAAATCCACTAAAATAGCAAAAACCGCCCAAAAAACAATTTCGGGGCACTGCCCCGAACCCTGTCAGCTCCAGGATACCGCTCAGAGCCAAACACTGTGCGTAACCAAGGGGGGCTAAACCTGCTCCCCCCAGGAAATCTCCCAGCTCACACGACACACAAAGCGAAGGAAGTTGGGATCGTCAGACACAGTTGTCAAATCTGACATGCCCACACACACACATGCAAAGAATATAACACATACCCAACATTCTCCCACTTGTTGTTTTCTTTGCATACATGGGTTCACAAGATTACATAGTCAACAATCCAGGGCAGCAATGCCGGTTGTTACTCTACACCAAGAGAACTTCTTTGTGCTCACAAACTTTGTCAATGGATTTGCAACATTCTTCAAAGTGTCAACCTTTTCCAGCAACACCTTCTTTTCTTTAACCATGTCTCTCACAAAGTGATACTGAACATCAATATCCTTTGTCTTTGAATGATAAGCAGGGTTATTTGCTAGGAAGATTGCACTTTGACTGTCACACTCTAATCTCATTTCTTTTTGCACCAACCCAATACCTGAACATAATCTCTGTAACCATACTGCTTCCTTGCTTGCATGAGTGGTTGCCATGTATCCAACTTCTGTAGTTGAGAGTGCCACTACAACCTGTCTTTTGCTAATCCAACTGATTGATCCTCCAAATAGTTTAAACACATCCCACTTGTGGATATTCTTCGATCTAGATCTCCAGCCCAATCTGCATCAACAAACCCATGTAGGTCCACCACTCTGTCCAATCATGATCTTCCTTGGTAGCAAAATACATAATTGGTAGTGCCACACAAATACCTAAAGACCCTCTTTATTGTTGTCCAATGCTCCTTCCCATAGTTTTGACATATACCTGCTCAAAAACCCCACTGCATGTGCAATGTCCGGTCTAGTATAGACCATTGCATACATCAAACTGCCAACTGCACTGGCATACAGAACATGGGACATGTCCTCTTCTTCTTCCTATATCTTGGGACACTGATTTTTAGATAACTTTACAGCTATAGGAATAGGAACCTTGACCGATTTACTTCCATGCATATTAAACCTCTGCAATATCGTCTCAACATCTTTTCTTTGATTCAACCAGAGTTTCATGTTTGCACAATCTCTTTTAATCTCCATTCCCATAATGAAGTTACCAACACCAATATCCTTCATGTCAAATTTGGAGGATAGTTGCGATTTCACCTCCTTGATAGCATCCATGTTATTTAGTACCAATAACATGTCATCAACATACAACACTACATAAATGAAGTGATTACCAACCTGCTTGGAATATACACAGTGATCATCCCTGCTTCTCACAAATCCCAAACCAAGAATGTATGTGTCAAAATTTTGGTACCACATCCTAGGTGATTGCTTCAGACCATATAGTGACTTCTTTATCTTACATACAAACTCTTGCTTTCCCTTCACTACAAAGACTTATGGCTGCTTCATGTAGATTTCTTCTTCCAGATCCCCATGTAGGAATGTTGTCTTCACATCCATATGTTCCACTTCAAGATCAAAAGCAACAAAAATAGATAAAATAAATCTAATAGAAGTTAACTTGGTAATAAGAGAAAAAATCTCACCAAATTCAATTCCCTCTACCTGGGAATAACCTTTTGCTACTAACCGAGCTTTGTATTTCTCCACTTTTTCTTCTGCATTAAACTTCTTCTTAAACAACCATTTGCTACCAACAGATTTTCTTCCAGCTGGAAACTCAAATATATCCCATGGCTCATTCTTATCCAAGGCATCCATTTCTTCAACCATGGCCTTCTTCCAGAGTTTACTATCCTCTGAATTCACTGCTTCCTCGACAATTCTGGGATCATCATTAGTAATAGATAAATAAAAATTAGAACAAAAATCAGGTGGACTATACCTTTCTGGTTTCCTTCTTTCCCTCATTGATCTCCTCAATACTGGGGTATGAGGTTATTCTTCTTATGCTTCATCTTCTTCAAATGATTTATATTTTGCATCATCCAAATCAAACTTTATTTTCTCAGGTTCTTCTTGCCTTAGTAGGAATTCATGTTTGGAAACATCTTTTACCTCTCTAAAAAAAACATCCCGACTGTAAACAGTCTTCTTAGTTTCTGGGTTCCAAAGCTTATAACCTTTCACGCCATCTTTATAACCCATAAAGATACACTTTTCATCTTTATTATCCAACTTACTCCTATTTTCCTTTGGAACATGTACATAAGCATCACAACCAAACACTCTGAGATGTTCAAGAGAGGGTTTCTTACCAGTCCATACCTCGAGTGGAGTTTTATCATCCAACACTGATGAGGGTGATCGATTGACCAGGTAACATGTTGTACCCATTGCCTCTACCCATAATTCATGTCCTAACTCGGCACCACTAAGCACACTCGCTTTTTCCATCAGTGTCCTATTCATCCTTTCTGCAACTCCATTCTGTTGAAGTGTGTATGGAGTAGTATTTTTCCTTGCTATACCACACTTCTTACAGAATTCTTCGAATTCATTTCCGCAGAATTCTCCACCATTATCTGTCCTCAATACCTTTATTGTATTCTCTGTTTGATTTTATACCAGAGTCTTAAACTCTTTAAATTTATCAAATACCTTAGATTTCTTTCTAAGAAAATAAATCCATCTGTTCCTTGAGAAATCATCTATGAATGAAACATAATACACACATTTACCTAGTGATGGAACATGCACAGGTCCAAACACATCACTGTGTATCAACTCTAAGATCCCCTTTACTCTTGTAGCACTATATGAGAATCTTACTCGATTTCGTTTACCATATATGCAATGTTCACAGAAATCAAAATCCAGAGTGCAATTAGACATACCTTTAACCATACCTTTATCGTGTAGTGTTCAAAGGCCCTTTTCTCCAATATGCCCCAGTCTTTGATGCCTCAACATGGTCTTATTTCCAAGGACAATATTGGTCTTGTCTTCTTTATTTATCTGCTCAGGGACAACATAAATTTTACACCCATTAGTATAAGTGCTTCCCAACAACTTTTACAGAGTTCCACATCGAACTCCCCTCATCAACACCATTTCTCCTCATACGATCTTGCAATTTCCCTTTCCCAATACAGTATCCAATCCTGCATCATCCAACTTGATTACATATATTAGGCTCCTGGCTAGTTTTGGAATGTGCAGAACCCCAGGGATAGTTCTAATCCTTCCATATTTTAGCAACAACTTAACCATTCCACGTCCCATGATTTTGGTTGTCGATTCATCTCCTAGGAATACATCACCACCATCATAATTTTCATATTCACAGAACCACTCCCAGTGAGGAGTCATATGATATGACACATCTGAGTCAATTAACCATACACCATGGTCTGCATGTGTACTTGTAGATATCAGGTAAACATCACCTCCTTCTTTAGTGGAGGTTTTCACCTCTATGGAAGAGGTATTATCAGATCCCTTTGGTTTATCAACCTTCTTAGACTTGCAATCTTTCTTATAATGCTCTGTTTTACCACACTTCCAACATTTCCTCAAAGATTTTCCTGGAGACTTAGATCTACTTGTAGATTTAGATCTCCCCCTCGAAGACTTACCAAGATTCCTGTCTTGGGTATGACCTATTACAAATAAAACATATGTGCTCTGACTATCCATGATTTTCTACCTCATCTCTTCAGATAACAAGGATGCAACGACATCCTCATACTTTAATGTAGATTGAGTGGTACTACCAATTGCTACAACTAGATTATCCCAAGAGTCTAGAAAATAACATAACAAAGTAATACACTTATCTTCTCTTGCAATCATAATATTAACAGATACCAGTTGACTTACAAGAGTATTAAAGGCATTTAGATGTTTTGTCACAGAATCTCCATCTTCCATCCTAAGATGATACAACTGCTTTCGAAGAAACAACTTGTTTACCAGGGACTTTGATTGATACAAATTCCCTAAATTATCCCATAGTTACTTGGCTATAGATTCTCTCGAGACATTCAACAACACCAAATCTTCCATGCAGAGTCAAATAGTATTCCTTGCTCTTCTCTCCAACTTCTCCCAATCTTCCTTTGACATATCAGTAGGTGGTGTACTAGTAGTTTGTGTACTAGTAGGTTGTGTACTAGTAGATTGTGTGCCAGTAGACTGCGTACCAGTAGGATGTGTACCAGGATCCACAACGATCCATTGTTCTTTGTCTACAAAAAGGTCCTCCATCTTGAGCTTCCATAGCTCAAATTTTTTACCGTTGAACTTCTCTATCTCGATTCTAGAAGAGATCTCCATTCCTATTTCTACACTCGAATCACCACTACAAAATCTCCCACCAAACCCAGATATATCATAGACCCAAGATAAACTTGATCTATTAAGACCGAGCCAAACCCTCAACAACAAAGGCGTCCCCCTAAAGCCAAAAACGAGCTTTGATACCACATGTAAGTTTTAAACTTGTGAAGTAAAGCAATGCATATATATTCTTAAGAAAAACATAAATTAATCAATGGCTCATACACATAGTACACATAGATTTACGCTGGAAACCTTAACCGGGAGAAAACCAACCTTCCTTGGTGTCGTACCTTTCAACTCTTCATTGTATTAATTTCACTATTCACCATACAATATATACAATATTTTAGGTATTATGCAACTACCAACACCCTAATCCCTTAATCTGGGATTAATTTAGAAAACCGCTAAAAATAGCAAAATCCGCTAAAATAGCAAAAACTGCCCCCCAACAAAATTTTGGGGCACTGCCCCAGACCCCCTCAACTCCAAGCTACTGCCCAGAGCCAAATGATGCACGTAACCAGGGGAGGCCAAACCTGCCCCCCCCAGGAAAGCGCCCGACGCACACAACATGTAGAGCGAAGGAAGTTGGGATCGTCAGACGCAGTTGTCGAATTTGACGCGCCCACACACACATGCAAAGAATATAACACATACCCAACAAAAAACTCTGGTCTCCCACCTCCACTATAAATAGAGAAGGGATAAGTTTTTTGGGGAGGTTCTATAAAAACCTCCGCAAAAAGGTGTTCTCCTTGTAGTGTGAGTATTTGAATCCCTCTCAATGTTTAAACCCTGAAATGAAGTCTCTAGAGCATCATCTCTGTTTTAACTATCTGAAAACTAACCGATAAAACCATATACATAAATAACTATTCCTTTAATACTTAGTGCCCTACTATAACTACATTGTTCCATTGCAAATCAATCAAAATTCATGCACGAGTTTCTCCATTTTATCCTTCACACTACACAATAAGGCTAATCAGTAGGTTAGATGAAGAAAGGACACAAAACTTACAAAATCTCGGAAAAACAACCATGTGAACATATCCAATGAGGATTGTATTCTCACATCAACCTTCCAATCATGCACACCTATGGTTCTAATTATTCTCTCTTATGAGTGTCTAAATCCCTCTGACTAAACCCTTAAACAAAGTCTCCATAGCGCAAAACCTTATGGATAAAACCACACGTACACCTCCAATGATTATCTCCTCCAAGCATCTAAATCCCTTTGACTAAACCCCAAAATGAAATCTCTAGAGCATCATCTCTCCTATGACCATCTAAAACCTTACACTTGAACTGTTAAAGACTAATAAATATGTGATAAAAGAAATGTGCACTAGATGTTTTTGAAGATGAAATTAAAGAATATAAAGCAGCCATGCCCCTTGAATGACTCCAAGATGAATTAGAAAAAAAATACAAGCATCAAGAAAATTCACTAAGTGTATTTCAAGGTAAAGTTAGAGAAAAAAATGAAGCAACCATGCCATGATCGAGTTTTATATCCTGCATAGTTATTTCATCTCACATTTTCTTTAGCAGATTCATCTTCACAAGTGGGTGTTCATAGGGTTTCAAATGATGTAATGGGGAGAAAATTACTAAAGCAAGTTGAGACCAATCCTTTTCCATAATAATTATTTCTTTAATATAGAACCATAAAACATCATCCTCCAAGCAACATGCATAGGTAGGAAGGTGGGTGCATTCAAACCGCCAGCTACCGACCAAAACCTTACTCATGTGAGACATGAGGTTGACATAATACTATTTTTTTTTTATTTGTTTTTAATGATAGAAATATGCATTCCTCCAATCAGACACTTAAATATAATAATAATAATAATAAAACATCTAAATACCATTTTTTTCTATACTTTAAGTAACCTATGATTAGTTTGTCAATTTTTTTAATATGCTTACTGTCATGACCCCACAAATCGTCTGTTTAGATCTTGCGATGGTTCACCTCCTGAGGGCATGTGACACCATGATGGTTCGTACTTGGTTTCTTGGCAACACCAAGAATACTTCGTTTGGACTATGCATCTTCACCTAGATCATACCCATACTCCATTCTAGGCTATAGGGGAGTTGCACTCCTACTCTAGTGAAAATATGGTATACTTAGATGATTGATAACAGTTTAACACTTAGTCATTTATAAGCATACATCCATGAACATGAGAGACCAAGAGAACAATTGTGGAACAAATGAAAGACATACACAAAAATAGTACGGGTGGCACAACCCGTGCCTAACACCCGACTAAGCCTTTGTTATTACGAAACAGTTACAGTATGAACACTACTGTCTCGCTTTACAACTTGGTGGAGTCACACGACTCACCTCACCTCACCAAGACACTCATACACAAATTCATTACACCAAGACTCTATGTTGCAATTGTCTCTGCAACCTCCTGCGGTGCACCTCAGACATGCGCCCCTCAACCATAGACTTGTTGTCCCTTCATTACCGCAAACTTCACCAAGTTAACACAGATCTCAATTCTGCCTCACACATGCCTCCAAAAAAACTCCATTTCCATACTAACCAAAATATCCTAGAGAGTCCCACCCTTGGATACTTGTCTTCCATCTTGGCATCTCTGCCTCAGTTCTGCCTTGCCTTAGACTTTTCCTTAGACTTGTTCTCTCTAAATCTCTTGCCAAATCCTACATTCCTTCGTTGTGCTCCCTTGTTCTCTTATAGGGACTCCAAGGGTCACCAATGTGAAACGTCAAGTCTTATGGGTGTTTCACGCCCCTTTGTGAACCCACACTCAAACGATTCATCGCACCCCTTCGTGGACCTAGTGTTCCCAAAGAGGCCCACACACCCATCAACCGTCATGTCTCTTAGACTAGATTACCCCATCCTTGACGCGTGTCACTTTCCTTATGCGTTCTCTTGTACCAATCATTGTGACTCCTTGTGGGTGGTCGATGGGGTCATCCAACCTCTTTGGTGTACTCATGTTGTTGAGGGAAGATTGGTCCACTCTTTGGGCATGCTCCCAAGTTGCCCCTCCCTTACGCAAAAAAAACCCAATTCTTTGTTAATCATTCTAAGTAAAGTAAGGTGTGTGCCCCCTCAATGCCGCACATCGCCATCATGCACCCAAGCTTCCCCTGATCACACCCACACGTCTTCATTCTCCGAACCGATCACATGCCCCTTGGTGTTATTTTTCCCAATTGATCCGCAAGTCTTCCCAAAGAGTGTGTGCACTCGATGGGTGTCATGGGAGACCTTACATCCTCCCTCACTCCAAGTTGTTTTGTCCTTAGAAACATCCATCGATCTCCAAGGTGCCTCTATCCCATATTCAGATCTTGTCACCACTCAATGATTGTTGTCTCCTCAACTGATGTCATCAAGACTAAATCCCCTTAGGAAGTTACATGAGTCTACAAAGTGTTGCTTATCTCTAACTTATTGTTACTTCCATACTTCAGTTTGTCTACCCATTTTTGAAATACTGAGAC